>JAXQQM020068074.1:0-79372 GCA_034641835.2 Pinus albicaulis
CGTACATGAATGTACCCCATGGTGTTGTGAAAGCTATCTTTTCTTAATCATTTGGATGCATAAGAATCTAATTTTAACCTGAAAATCCATCAAACATAGACATCCTTTGTGAACCGACAATATTTTGCAGAATTGAATCCATCTTAGGAAGAGGATAGTTATCCTTTAGTGAAGTCTTATTCAAATTTCTGAAGTCAATACAAATTCTGATTTCTCCATTCTTCTTCCTTATCGGAACTAAGTTTGCAAGCCAATTTGAAAATCTAATTGGAATAATGATCTTTGCATCAAACAATTTCTTAACCTCCTTTTTAATCAAAGGCATGAGAAGAGGATTAATTCTTCTCAATTTCTACTTGAAAGGCTTCTCATTTTCCTTGATAGGAATAGTATGTTGAATAATGGAAGGATCATATTGCTTTAAATCAAAATAACTCCAAGAAAAAACATCCATAAACCTCCTCATCATCTCAATATATTTGAATTTCACATCAGCTGAAAGAAGCTTTGAAATTTTTATCATTTTAGGCAAAGCTAATGTACCAAGATTACAGCTCTCTACTTCCTCTTCATCAACTTGCAATTTTGGTGCTTTAAACACATAATTTTGATCAAAACGTTTCTCAAGAGGAATAAGACCTTCTGGTATTGAATTATTCTTCAATTGCAAAACTTCATAATTTTCTTTAGGATTAACAAGCATATTTTGCTAATCTACATATGTATTTTCAAATTCTTCTTTCAGCTCAATAAATTTCTTTACATGTTCATCATCTTTGAAAACTGGCCAATTTATGATGTTATCCAGTATAGCTGGCCTATGACGAACTTCAATCTCATATTTTTCATTTGAATGCATAGGAATAATAAAAATACTTGCGGAAACCGCAAGGGAATCAGCAATAGAATTTCGATCTCTAGTTTTGACTATGAAGGAATAAGACTGAAAGTTTTCCAACAAGTCTAAAACTAAATTTCTGTAAGCCCTCATGCTTACATCCTTTGTTTGATAGACACCTTCAACTTGTCTAATAACTAATTCAGAATTTCCAAAAATAGAAATATCTCGAGCCTTCATCTTTTTCAAAATATCTAGACCCACAATCAAAGACTCATATTCAACCATGTTGTTTGTGCAATCAAAATTCAGTTTGTAAGAGTAAAACTTACTCTCATCATTTTGGATTTGTAATCCAAATACTTGATCCTGCCCCTTCTTTTCCTGTTGATCCATCAAAGTGCAATGACCACCATTCCTCCATCTTTTCGTCATTCACTTGTCGATTTTTTGCATGTTTATTTTCTAAGTGTTGATTTTCTAAATGCTGATTTTCTACTCTTATTTCCTCCTCAACACTATAAGCTGATTCATTGAAAATAATGGCTGATCCAAGTTCAGTGTCAAAGGCATAAATAGGAAAATTTTTAGGTTTATCTTTACTTCTTAGCATGTAGGCCATTCTAGTCTCCCGATACAACCTCCTTTGCTCACCAAAAACAGGAATAGTGGCATAAGAAAGATCCATTTGCATTTTTCCTTTGATCTTTGCTGCCCAAGATATTGACAATAGCATGCCAAATTTTGGCGGAATATTAGCTACAACAATGTCCATAACAACTGTCTTTGCTGGAATTTGTGTGAGGCCAACAACAACATCCTTGATTAGACCAATACATTGAACCCTCTTAGAAGCGAAAGAAAACAAATTCTTATACAGTCTTGTGATTTGCAATCCCATTCTCTCCATGATAACTTTGGGCATGAGGTTATGAGAAGCTCCTGAATATAATATAGCATTATGAAAAAGTCATATCATGAATACTAATGCTTACATAGAAAGGAGGAAACTCTTCATTTTGATAATCTTCTAACCTTGGACCCAAATATATAGTAGGATTATCTTCTTGGACATTCAAGATATCAGCAGCCCCTGCTTGTGAATTCAACATCTTAACTATCTTGCTTCTATATTCATTCACTTTGAGAATCTCACTAAAAGGGACTGATATTTTAATCTTCGAAATTTCTTTCTCAAGGTTGAAAATCGAAACATAATTTTCAGCATCTTTTACCAGAGGAGGGAGTTGAGTGTCTTTCTTACCAAGTGGAATATCCTTTTTATCTTCAGCCATTTTTGGGGTATCATTCTTAGCTTCAGCAACCTTTGGAGCATCTTTCTTGGGCTGCACTTTGTTTGCAATGATAGGTACATTTCTATTTCTAAGATTATATTGCTTTTGCATCTCGAAAATAGCATGTTGATACCCTTTAAAATAATTTGATGGTTCTTCTCCCTGATAAGACAAATCTGACTCATCATGCTCTTCTTTAGTCAAGAAGATTCCTGACATTTCTTCGTCAAGACAATGGATGGATTCTTCAGGAATCTCAAGCTCATCTTCTTCATCCACCAAATTTTTCTGAAAAGGAGGTCTCACTAGAGGGTCAGCTTGTTGATTTCTATTCTCTCTTGGCCTTTGCTAATTTTAAGGTCTCCTAAATTGTGGGTTTCTGAATTGAGGTTCATGTTTCACAATAGGAGCTAAATTGTTACCAAGAGCTAACCTATCCATCAACTTCTCGATGGTTTTCATCATTGACTCAAATTTGTCTTCAGAAGTTGAGGTGGATGGTTTCTCTTCTTCTTTCAATTTAGTTTTTCCCATTTTTGACTTTTTAGCAGCTATCATGTTTACCTCAACCTTAATTGCATCACTTTGCATTTCAACAATTGTAGGTGACTCTCTTTCCCTCAATAGGATAGAAAATTCATATTCAAATGCTTCAGCATATCTCATTTGTGCTAAGGCTTCCGGAGGTTTCAAATGGGCTTGAATTGAGTCAAAAACTTTATTGAATCTTTTTGAAAATTTTTGGACAGATTCATCAACTGCCCTTCTAAGGTTGTTGTATTTAGTGAGTTCTTGGACTGGATTGGTTCTATTACTCCATTTTCTTAAGAATTTATCTTCAAAATCATTCCAAGTTCTAATGCTACCCGGTGCAAGAGCCTTAAACCATTTTCTAACTTCACCAATAAAACTCTGTGCAAATAACCTTAGCTTCACATCCTCATCATCAACTTCTTCCCTATCTATAAAATCATTGAATATATCTACAAATTCCTGTACTGAAATTTCCTCATCACTACCCCAAGTAGGAATCCTAGCAGCATATTTACTAGGAAGGTCATGCAAAACAGTAGGAAGTACAAGTGGTGCATACCTAGCAGGAGAAGCCATGACTGGATGATGAATAGTGGTTGTAGGAGGAGTAGAAGAAGATGAGGAACTAATATGAGGAGGACTGTTTGGTTTTTGTAAGCCACTGAAAATAGAATTCCAATTTGGAAGGGGTAAACCAGCTTTGGATTTCAACAAGACTTCAAAAGGATAAATTTCTTTGAGTTTATCTAAAGACTCTTTTTCTAGTAGTAATTCAGAGGTAACAACTTCCCAAAACTCTTCCTTGTCTTCTTGTGTTACTAAGGCTGAAGTGTCAATTCCTCTTTTTTGCAAGTCTAAGATAACATCAATGAGTTCCTTTTCACTTTCTGATCTAAACAACACTTCATGAATCTTGTCATCAACTTTCTTATCTTCAGGACTTCTTAATATTTCATAGGACAAATATTTCGAATGAGATGGAGTACATGATATTTCTGAAATTCTTTGACTTTTTGAAATAGTGTTTGGATTGTCCACAGCGGTAGATGGATTGGGATCAGGATTGCTCCGTGTGTATCTCCTTCTCGAAGCCACCTTTAAACTTTGAAAAATGTATGGAGTCACCAAGGTAGATTGCAGCCTTGAACAAATTTTTGATCTCCTACTACCTTCAGAAGTTTAGCTTCTTGATTTCGGGAATGAAAAATCTTCAGAGTCTTGGCAGACACACCAAAATGTTATCTCAAAATCAGACTCTGATAGGCTACTAGTCAAGGAGACCCTGAGTAACTATTTCAAACCAAAATTTTAGTTGAGGCTTAGCCTCCTCAACCTGAGAGGGCTCTCTTAAAAGGTTAATGATTTGCAAATAAAGATAAGATGGATAACTCTATGAATAAAATAAATAATTGGTTGTATTAATAATAATAAAAAATCTATTGGGTAAATGGAGCCAAATGTGCTTTCACAAAACATAAAGATAAGTTTCATATGGAAGTCAGGGCATTTCAGGGTTTAGATGCATCAATAGAACAGTAGGACAGAGAATAAACACAATTTATGAACATATGAAGGAAGTTAGAGCACCTTCATTGAATTATAAGTAACATACATTCATACCACTGCAAGTAATTTAAAGAGAAACATCATGAGACAATCAAACATCCATAACCCTTTCAGAATCCTGAGTGATGAAACAAAACTCTCTGTATTAAGATAAAAACACAGTTCTCTGATATCACAAAAAGTATGCTTGTTCAATGAAAATTCCAACCCTATGCAATTCAATTTCTTCCCTCTTATAGAGTGGTCATTACATCCTTGGATTCCCTCCAAAAATTTGAGAAAAAATTCGATTTTGACACCTATCAACTTCTAAACAAACTTCATTTACAAACTAACAGTTAAGTCGTTTGTCTTACAATCATAATACAACTAGGACTAAAACACTATTTATTATATCTGAACAACCTTTAAGAACCTTATCTAATCATTAAAAACTATGCTTGACAGCTATTTCTTCTAGACTTCGACCATTATGTAGTTTATCTTCTTGTTGTTAGACCCCATCAACCTGCTTCTTATCCATTCCTGCAAAATAGGAGCATGTTCCCCATATAATAGCTGAATGCCTCATTTCTATCCATTCTAACCAACTGCCAAAGAAATGGTGCTCAAAACATGTGGCAAATGTCTTATAACCTTCATTTTAATTCGACCTTCCAGCTGTGCAAATCCCGAACCTCCAAAATGGTGCAAAAAATTACAATACTACTGCGCTACGAAACTTCTGAGTCTGCTATTTTCATAGCGCAGACTTTTCCTTTTAAAATCATGCTTCAAACCTCCATTTTTATGTGCCAAACTTCCTGGATCTTCATTGATATTCTATATATACCTCCCACCAACATAAAATCTCAAAACCAAACCCTTTTCACCTTTGAAAATTGCAAAAATTCTTCAAACTACTGTGTGTCACCTTCAGCAGTTTCGTAGCGCACTACGAAACTGCTGAGTCTTCACTTTTCATATCTTCCTTCCAAAATTTTAGTTTTCAACCCTTTAATACTATATTTCCAGGTGTATATCAGCTTTCATAACCCATAAACAACAACTTTAGACAACTCCAAAAATGAGATATTACCACATAACCTCAAAAATTTGTTAAAGGATGACACTTACTGTTTGCACTTATTTTAGTTGTGGCTGATCTTCAAACTGTGCTAGCTATATTTCTAGGTCTTCTACTCTCCTCTTAAGCCTTCTATTGTTTGCCCTTAGCTTGGTATTGACCATCCTAATTAATTTGGCTTCTTTGATTGTAGGTAGTGTCCATATGAAGAATTGAGCTTGACTATCAATTAATTCAGGGTTTGGATTTTTCTCCATCTCCCACAGTCCTTTCATCCTTTCAAAGTTTGCCCTTTCTTCTGCATGCACTCTCACCTTTTTCTTCAACTTATCAATCTCATTATTTGCAAATCTAATTTTTTCTTTGACATCTTCATAGCTGCTCTTTTCCTTCTGAATATTGAAAACCTTGTTTCTGTCTTCTTCAGGCATTGAAAATGATGTATTTGTGGTTTCTTCAAAAACATTAGCACTTTCACCTCTTGTTTGATCTATCTCCATGTATGACTGTTTCAGCTCCTTGGAGTGCCTAGTTGATTGTTTTCTAGGCTTAAAGATAAACTCCACCACTTCATCCTGAAAATCTAACATTTTGAATGTCTTCAATTTCTTTGATTTGTTGTCACTTGTATCCAGTTTGATGAAGTCTGCTTGTAATAGGGGAGACTCTTCAATGTCAATAGCTTGAAGTATATCATTCAAATTACCTCTTGACCCTTCTGTAACTACAGCATTACCCTTTTCCTTTAACCTTTGACTCCTAGTCAACTTCTTTTGATCTGTTTTACTAGTTGATTGTTCTAGAATTGTCTCCTTGACCAGAGTTTTTTTTTTTTTTTTTTTTTTCTGTGCGAATTTAGGAGTATCTTGGATATTCAATGTTGTCCTTATCGTTGGTTTTTTTAACTTGTTTTTGAGGCTTGAGCTTAACAAATCTTCTTGACTTTGTTTCTACAGGGGCAGTAATCTTTGATGGAGTTTTTTCTTTAGCTTGAGGACTAACACATGTTCCTTCAATCCCAATTCTACTCAAAAAGAGGAATTCAGCCCAATCTATGTTTTCTTTCTACAGCTCATGTAAGACTATTAACTTGACTAAGCCATGGTGAAATAATGAGGTTTCACATGACTCAACTTTCATTTGTACCTTATTAGACATCTTAGCCAAACTTCTGAAAATATAAAAAGGTAAATCTAGAGATATCATCCCTATGAAATGAAGCAAGAGTTTAAAGTGATAGGTATACACCTTGTGGTGTCTCCCTTCGCAGGTGAAGTACCTCTGAATATTGTAGAGCATATTGGTAAATGTATCTTTGACATAACTTCCTGGCATAGCTTTGTTCAAGTAAACCTCTGTAAACTCTGGTTTTAGAAATATTTTGCAGGGTAACATGTCAAACTTGAAGTTTTTAAACCACCTGTCTTCTCCTCTCGGAATTTATGTAACTACTGATATCACTTCAGGGGAAATTGGTAAATTGAGGAATCCAATCTTTGAGTTTGATCCTGTGAATTTTATGGAAAATTCTTTGGTGACTTGAGTGTGCCCTCCTTGAAGTTTTTTATAAAACCTCCAGCAACCTACTTTCTTAAAGGATTCTTCAATAGACTTGTCTTTTGTAAGGGCTTCTACACCTTCAGGTTTTGTTCTTAGGCAATGACCAGACCTATGACTCCTTCTTTCTTCAACCACTTTCTTCTTGAAAACCTTGTATCTTTAGAAATCTGTGATAATCCCTCTGAAAACCCTGTGTCTTCAGCAAATTAGCAAATTAGAAATCAGAGCTTCCTATTGAATGAACTGGCTCACTTGGTAAATGAGTTCAACCTCGCTTGATAACAATTCTGCTTCCACCAGCAATGAATTTAAAACTCACTTGATAGCAAGTTCTAGAAATACTGATATAACCTGAATTTGAATGAGCAACCTCGCTTGAATTTGTTTTCGTTCTGCCTCGCTTGAATTTGTTTCAGCAAACTTAGGTATTTCACCACTAATTTCTTCTTCAAAACATAAGCATGCATGCACTATTGTCTTGCATGAGACAAATGAAGTCGAAAACGACCAATTGTTTTTAAATTTGAATGGACCAATGGAAAATGACCCCTAATAATTATAATGAATGGTTACATGCTTGAAGGAGAACTCGTGGATGACACCTAATGATGAGGAATTTAACTGTATTTGACAGATGTGACAGCTCAAACACAAAACTGAGAATCCTCGATTTCGTAGCGCATGATTTTCAAATTTGGGTTTTTGTGCTCCGAAATCACCAGCGTTTTCGTAGCTTAAAATCAACCTTTTACACTGAGCGCGCTACGAAAACGTGGTTTCGTGGCTTATTCACCAAAATTTTGAAAAAACCTTTAAAAATGGGTTTCAAAACGTGGCATAAGATCTTTGAAGAATGAAACAAGGTTAATTAACATTGTTTGGTGATGCAATGATACTTTTAACCCATGATATAGACCTTTAAAAATATAAAAATGACTCTAACCCTATCTAGCATTATGACTTAGGAACAAGTGTAACTGACCAAGTTTCAAAAATTTTTATAGTGATAACAGATGGCATGGAATCTAAGATGGATGACATGGAAGCTAATATGGAAAACATGAAGAATGATCTAAAAGCAGACATGGAAGGTTTGACAAAGTTGATACAAGAAATGTTTCCTAATGGTGAAAAGATAATAGAGGAAATTCATGATGAGAACAAAATAAATGTTATTCGTGATTTCATAAACTCTAATGTTGGAGGGAAGAACCACCATATTCCAAAAATGGATATGAGGAAGTTTGATGGAAAGGATCCTGTAACATGGATACTACAGATGGAGCAATATTTTGATCTCAATAATGTGAAAAACACACAAAAGGTACGCATTGCAACTTAACATTTAGAACAAAATACATTTGTATGGTATCGATGGCTTTGATCCCGTCAAAAAATTGTCACTTGGTCAATTTTTATGGAGGAAATGATATCACATTATGAGCATACAAAGAGAAACACTTTCTTTGGCCAATTGATAAATCTCAAACACAAGTGTTCAGTGGGGGAGCACATTGAGGATTTCCAAAAATTGAATATAAGGGTAACTAATATTCCAGAGGAACATAGGATTGATCTCTTCATAGGTACCTTAAAGGATAAAATCCAACATGAAGTTCACGTTTTGGAACCTGAATCATTAGAGAAGGCATTCAAGTTGGCAAGAAAAATTGAATGTAAATGGCGACGGAAGCCTACCACTCACTTCTATAAAGATGTAAGTGTTTCTACTCCTAGATTTCCACAACCTACAAGGTTGAGACCACAAAAATTGGAAGAAAAAAGAGCAAAAGGGCTTTGCTGCAGTTGTGATATAAAATACACTAAAGGTCATACGTGTGCTGAGAAGAAATTATTTTACATATATTTTGAAGAGAAAGAAGAAAATGAACAAGAATCTTCAAAAGAAGAGGATATACACCATGAACCAACCCTACAAGAGCAAGAAATGGGCCTGACTATATTTTGTAATGCATTGGTGGGAATTATCACTCCTCAAACTCTCAAAATAGAAGGACATATCAAGAAGAAAAAGGTAATAGTGTTGATTGATTCAGGTAGTACCCATAATTTTTGTCATTATAAGGTAGCCAAGGAATTGAATTGTTTCCTATACCTAGCACCAAAATTTCAAGTGATGGTTGCAAATGGAGGAACTATAGATTGCTCTAGAAAATGACATAATATCAAGCTAACCATGGGGGAATATGTATTGAATAGTCAAATGCTTTCCATTCCTATGGGAGGTGCTGATGTTGTACTAGGAGTACAATGGTTACAATCTTTGGGGACAATAGCTTTTAATTTTCAAGCATTTTTGTTGAATTTTTTTTCAGAAGGAAAGGAAGTCGAATTACAGGGTATTGCAGGGAATCTGGGAAAGATAAGAAGCTCTAATGTCATGAAAAAGCTTCTAAAGAAAGAACAATGAAGCGTAATTGCACAATTATGCTCACTAGAAGTTCCAACATCAAAATCATCTATTTCTACAGATCTCCAAAAATTCTTGGACAATCATTCCAAGGTGTTTGAAACTCCCAAAGTAATCCCACCTATTTGTGATCATAATCATGTTATTCATTTGATTCCAGGAAGTGTTCCTCCAAACATCAGGCCTTATAGATATCCTTATGTCCAAAAGAGTGAAATTGAACACATGATTGTAGAAATGTTAGAGGCAGGTATAATTCAACCTAGTCAAAGTTCTTTCTCTGCTCCTGTAGTATTGGTACACAAGAAGGATGGATCATGGCACATGTGTCCGGATTATAGGGAGCGAAATAAGCTCACCATTAAAGATAAATTTCACATTCCTGTGATTGATGAATTATTGGATGAATTACATGGAGCAATATATTTTACCAAGTTGGATGTTCATTCAGGATATCATCAAATTAGAATGAAGACTGAAGATATTCTGAAAACAACATTTCGAACTCATGAGGGTCATTATGAATTTTTGGTCGTGCCTTTTGGCCTTACCAATGCACCTTCTACATTTCAAGGGTTGATGAATTCCATTTTCAAACCCTTCCTTAGAAAATTTGTGCTAGTATTTTTTGATTGTATACTAATCTACAGCAGGTCTTGGAAGGATCATGTTCAACATGTTGACAGGGTGCTCAAAATATTGCAGGAGAAACAATTATATGCAAAAACATCCAAATGTTTCTTTGGATTACAAGAGGTGAAATATCTGGGTCATATTGTATCTCACGAGGGTGTTAAGGTAGACCCTAACAAAATTAAATCCATTAAGGAATGGAAAGTCCCCACAACCATAAATTAGTTGCGAGGATTTCTCGGGTTAACAGGGTATTATCGCGAGTTTGTTAAGAATTATGGGAGAATAGCAACACCTCTAACAACATTATTGAAGAAAGATGCATTTTCATGTACACCTGAAGCAACTAAGGCATTTGAACATGTTAAAGAGGCAATGTGCCTAGCACTGGTCTTAGCTATACTAGACTTCACAAAAACCTTTATTGTGGAATGTGATGCCTCAGGAAATGGAATTGGTACTATTTTAATGCAAGAAGGAAGACCCATTGATTTTGAAAGTTGTTCAATCAAAGGAAAGTATTTACAGAAACCTATTTATGAGAAGGAAATGTTAGCAATACTGCATGCACTAAAGAAATGGAAAACTTACCTAATGGGAAGACACTTCAAGGTAAAAAATGATCATGATAGTCTTAAACACTTTTTGGAACAAAGACTATATTCAAAAGAGCAGCAAAAATGGGTCACAAAGATGTTGGGTTATGACTTTGAAATAGTCTACAAAAAAGGGAAGCTAAATGTTGTTTCAAATGCACTCTCAAGAAAGAATGAAGAGGTGGAAGCATTGCTTTGTGCCATTTCTATTATCCAACCAGATTGGATAACCGAAGCAAGAGATGAATGGAAGAGGGATGAAGAAGTGTGGACACTCATTCAAAAGATGCAGCAAGATCCTAGTACATATGATAGATTTAGTTTGAAAAATGGTTCCTTATGGTACAAAGATCGCTTATATATTTGTAAGAATTCCCAACTAAAACAAAAGATTCTTTTGGAATTGCACACTTCTTCTTTAGGAGGACACTTAGGATTTTTAAAAAATTACCACAGGGTGAGGAAAGAATTTTTTTGGGATGGCCTTAAATCTGATATTCAAAAGTTTGTGGCGGAATGTTTGGTTTTCCAGCAGTATAAATTTGAGACAATTAAGACCCCAGGTCTTCTACAACCTTTATCCATTTCAAGTCAATGTTGGGAGGATATTTCAATGGATTTTATCACAGGTTTACCTATGTCCGAAGGAAAGAGTGTCATCATGGTGGTAGTTGATAGACTTACCAAGTATGCACACTTTTGTGCATTATCTCATCCATTTAAAGAAAGTACAGTTGCTACTACATTTATGGACACAATTCAAAAACTACATGGAAACCCAAGGGTTATTGTGAGCGAAAGAGATCCCATTTTTACTGGAAATTTTTGGACGGAGTTATTTTCTTGTTTGGGTACTCAATTAGCTCATAGCTCATCTTATCATCCTCAATCCGATGGTCAAACTGAGATATTAAATAAATGTTTGGAAGGATATCTTCGTTGTTTTGTATCTGATAAACAAACACAATGGGTCAAGTGGTTACCTCTCACTGAATGGTGGTATAACACTTCCTTCCATACTGCAGCAAAAATGACCCCATTTATGGCACTTTATGGATATCATCCACCATCCATCACATCATCTTTAAGAGAAAATTCGAAGTTTCAAGCATTGGAAGATCAAATCGAGCATCAACAAGAAGTTCTCCAACTCTTAAAGGATAACCTGAATTTGGCATAGAATCGAATGAAACAACAGGTAGATCAACTTCACAGCGAGAGAATTTTTGATGTAGGAGAATAGGTATTTTTACGGCTACAACCATACAAACAAATTTACCTCAAGCAAGCTAAGAAGGATAATAAATTATCGCCAAGTACTATGGTCCTTATAAGGTGTTGCAAAATATTGGTACTATGGCATACAAATTGGAGCTTCCTTCTTCTTCACGAGTGCATCTAGTTTTCCATGTTTCATTCTTAAAGAAGGTTATAGGTGTAAATCTTCCAGTTCAAACAATATTGCCAAAACTTGATGAGGAAGGAAAAATCATATTGGAACCTAAAGTAGTCACGGAAACAAGAACTCGATAGCTATGAAATCGATCAATTTCAGAGTATCTCATCAAGTGGAAGAACTTACCCACTGAGGATTCTACAGGGGAGGATAAGAATTTTATACAGAAGCACCCAGAGCTACTCAAGCATTGAGGACAACACTTTTTTGAAGGACAGGGGCATGTTAGGTCCCTATATTACTAGTATAGTCCCTTATTGTTGTTAGTGTAACCCCCTTAATTTTATTATTGTACCCCTATAACCCCCATATTGTTATTATTGTGCCCTTAAATTATTATTTTTAAGTCGGCTAGGATTACATTATGGCCCCATGGACTCCTATATATAGAAAGGAGGTTTTGTAATTTGTATCATTCAAGAATTGTTCATTCATGTAATGTATTGGAGGTTGCCCCCTCGAAGTGGCTTATTTCTAAGACGTTGATATCTCTTTTCTTCTATTTTTGGAGCACGTTTCACAACATTCAATCTAGGAGCCTAGGCCTAAACTGACTCCTAATTGAGAGGAAACAAACTCAATATATAAAATTAGGAATAAATTCCTAATTTTCATGATTTAATTAATTTAATTATTTTTTGATTTATAATTTTTTTTTCTCACATGAGATTGAGGCTAAAATTCCCCCCCTCTATGATAAATCCAACATAAGAATGAGGAACCATCTTCCAAGTTCTCATGCTGAAACTGTAGATCCTCAAACACACTGCCTAAAAAACCACCAAAGCTAGATGCCAAAAATACTTCAACCTGGAGAGATTATGAGTCAGCTGCAAGTATGATTCATCTCTAAATATTTCTTGACAACTCCATCATGTGCCAAGATGAAAAAGGATCCATCTGTCCTTTACTTGCAATCAACATCCTTTGTCCACTAAAAAAATATTGATGATGCCTACTGGCGAATTTTCTTATCCACTGACAAAATATTGATGACACCCACTCGCGAATTTTCTTGTCCACTGACAAAATATTCAGAATTCCCACCGGTGAATTTGCTGAAGTCAAAACTACTTCTTTGATGTTGAGAACTCTCACTTCAAAATTGATGTTGACTGCCCATTGGCTTCTTGGATGTTTGATCGCCCACTGGCTGCTGATGTTGATGCTGTCGAAAATTTCTCACTTTTGTTGTCGAAAATTTCTCACTGTTGCTCTCGTTGTTGACCACACACTGGTGAATTTGTTGATGCTCACTAGCCGATGAAGTTTCCCACTGGCTGATTTTGTTGATGTTGTCGAAAATTTTAGTCTAACAACCACCTTCAATTTCATTATCATTTCCCCCCTTTGCCAGCTAAAAGGAGAGACAATCATCATCATTTCATTTCATAACTCCCCCCTTCAGGTGTTGGAAAGTTTGACCATCTTCATTGTATTGGAAAAGTTGTCTTCACGTGATACTGAATCCTTCGATAACACATAGACAATTGGTTGACTATAGATGGCCACTTCCAAGGATCAATCCATGCATAATTGATCTTCACTCTGGGTGGTTTATTTCACTTACTACATCATTTTGATGAATGATTTTTCTTGCCACAATGGTGACAAGGATGAATGTCAAAACATGTACTCGCTGTATGGCCATTTCACTTAAAATGGTTACACTTGTTATGAGCATTGTATAGAAAGCATGTGCTTGTAAAGTGCATTGACTTTGAGTAATACATAATATAAAAATTGTTGTCTTTGGTGTAACCTAGGCCATGTCGATCCTTGTTGAAGGAGATTTCTTCCTAAGGTCTGACCACTTTCTTGGAAAGATCATTGTGTTGTTTTTCTTCACACCTACTATTGTTGTCGATATGCTGAGTTGGATTGATTAAATCATATTTATTACACTTAGCATCAACCATTTCAATTAATGATTCATCTGTTTGACATGTTGCATCAAAATGTTCAATTGGATCTTTTGTACTACTCGTTGCATCATTAAGTAGCACAACTAGTTGGATAAGATCACTTGTGTCGCAATTGATATCAACTTGATTGATTAGATCCTTGGTGTCACAACCTTCATCACTATGCTAAATAAGTTCACTTGTATCACAAATTTCATCTAATGTTTGGATGAGGTCTTCGGTGTTGCAACTTGCATCTAACTTTTCTATATACTGTGCATGAAGCAGATGTTGTTTTTCACTTAGTTTGATTTGAAGTTCATGAATGAGATTTTCTTTCATCTCAAGCTCAATTTGAAAGTCTTTTGTTGCTTCTAATGTGATGGTCATTTGGTTGATTAATTTTTTATTCTACTTCAACTTCCTTTCTAGTAATTCAATTGTATTATGTAATTCATGATTGCATTCTTTCAACTCTTTAATCTCCAGCTCCGCACTTTGAAGATGTTTTCCACATTTTCCCATTTTGACATGCTTGCTTGTACTGGCTTGCTTTATTGAGTTTATCATGCTCTCTTGCTTTGAAATTTTCTTGATCTGATGCTTTTTGAAACTTGTTTTTCTTATTTCATGCTCCCTTGAATAGTTGAATACTAGAACTCACACTCACTTGATTTGTTGCTTGAATGGCACACTCGCTTGATGTTGTGAAATTTTCACTAACTTGATTGATCAAAATAAGGGTGTGGAATACTACCCAATAGAATGACAAGTTCACATGAATAGACTCACTTAATTGACTCAGTTGAAGAGAATTGACTCACTACCAATTCAAAACTTGGGTGTTGGTTTCAATCGAGAATGCACCCTTACAATTTAACTCGAAATTGAATTTGATTACAAGCTAACTTACAAAAAAAAAAAATAGTTGCAAGTTAAACAAAAACTGTTGTTGGTGTCGATGTAGACGTGTCTTGGAGTTCTTGAGTTTGTAGCTTCATTAACTTGATAGTTTTGAATGAAGTGGAATCATTTATAGAATGTTGATGTTGAATGGCTTGTTGATGTTGATTATGTGTTTCAAATTCTAAATTTCTTTGTACTTTTCTTATGTTTTCTTGATTTTAAGAGAATTTATTATGTGCATATAATTCTTTAACTTGTTGTATACTCCATGTGTACTAGATTACAAGAATAGTTGTCAAAACTAGACACAAAACATAAGCAACATCAAGAAGCCATAAAAGCACGCGCCATCACAAACACACTCATGGTGTACCTAAGATCCCCTTATTCAATTTCGGGCAAATATAGGACACAAGAATCATAAAAAAATATGTTTTATTAAAAAGTGGAGTACATCATCTTTCACCTTGACAACATCATCATGGAGTCTTCCCAAAGTTTGAGAACTCTTTGGAAGCAAATTGTCTTAAAAAACTGGATGTTAAGTGACTCAATCTCTTTCAACAATGACTTTCTCTTTTTAAAAAATATTCCCTTATCACTCCAAATTTACAGAATATACCTTATTTCTCCAAAAATTTAATACACCTTATCTCTAAAAAAAATCCACACAATTGAAAAAAAAAAAAAAACATTTTTTTCAAATCACTTATGTCTCCCTTTTTAAAGTTTCATAAAAATACTTTAATACATTTAATTTTTTTTTTTTAATGGAGGCAAAATAAATAAATAAAAAATATATGTACTTTAAAACATGCCCATCTCACTTACAATTGAAACCACGTTCTATTTCTTTAGCATTCCTCAATGGTGGCTTATTAGTGTTGTATGATGATGGTATCTCCAAAATTGAAGAAGTGACCATATGGCTCCTATGAGCCCTTCTTCTTCCTGCTAGAGTGCCTTGACCCTTGCCGCCTGTAACAACCCTCCTTGAACCAAGAAGAAACCTTTAGATAGTGGCCTTGAACCTCCTTTCACCGGGAGGTCAAGAAATAGATCTCTCCTTTCAGTCCCTCTTTTCCCTTCAAATATTTTACTTCCAGAAGGCAGAAAATGAGTACAAATAACAGTCATAAGTGAAGTTGAGGAAAAAAAAAAAAAAAAAAACTGTCCAGATCAAATGTTCTTGTCGCCTTTCAGAGTCTTGCTGCAATAAATTATTAAAACAGATAGAATTATAAGGACCCTTCTGTCAAAAGGGAAATAGTAGGTAGGTTGCGCTCTTCCTCTCTTGATTCTTTTCTTCACATTGCATCAATGGCCTCTTTCAAGTTGAGGAATTTTAGCATCAGAATCAGGAATACTTTCATCCTCACCAATACTTATTCCCAGCCTCATCATCCTATAAATCTTGTTTCCAAAAGTATTAATATCATTGACGCTAAATCCTGACGTCAACAAAGCAATTTCGTACATCAATAGAACTAAGTCCTTGACATATTTTTCATTTTTATCTACTTCTGCCCTCTTAGTGACCTCAACAATTTCAAACAACAAATGAATGTTGGTTACAATGTCCAACTATGGTAGCATTCATAAAAAAAAAACTCATATAATAAAATAATACCAGGGCGACTAAGGGTAATGGCTTGAAGCTTGTGAACATGCAATTGGGAAGCAGAATGACCAGGTCCGATCGCTCCAGGAAAAGCTCGTTGGACCACATGTAGAAAATTAAGCTTCTGCCTAAATATTCACATCATCAGAAGGAAAATTCTATGATCACTTCTCACATTCTTAAGAAGATATTCAGGTTTGGAGGTCTTGAGACCAACGACTCTAGAATCCACTCCCTTAAGGCCTTGCATCTATTTTCAATGGAATAAAGTCATACAGAAACATTGATTAATTCTCGATCAACCACGTTGCCTAAGGAAGAGGAATGACAGCCAAATTTGACGAAATCTAATAGTGTTCCAAATCAGTTTCAACGGCTAAAGTATCTCCGAGCCCTGCAGCACTAGAGGATAATGTAAATAACGATAACTCGACTTTTCTCAGCCCTAAAGTGATAAAAAAATGTAGCCAAGTGATCGAACCAACTGCATGGAGGATAACAGGGTGGTTCATTAAAACATTTGTTATAAGAGGAGAGCTCGAAGCATCCTTGACTGATTATTCCACACTACATGACCTCTTTCTCGAATCTCTATCTCCTCCATAGTGATTTTACACAGCGCTCTCACATCACATGCTTTTTTTAAGTATCCACAATCAAAATTTAGATCCATCGATCTTCTGCTATTGAAAACAGAATCCCCACGGTCATAAACGATGGGAAGGTTGTGTAGATCTGCAACAGATTGACTCTCTAATCCGATATAGGAAGAACTGGCCATATCATTTGCACTATCAAATCGGCTCTCAAAGCAACACTTTATTGCACAAACTTGGATCCTTTGTAGGTCCAAGACTCATGTACATCCACTACAAGGAAAAGACCCTCTAGTGGAGGTTATGAAGGAGTTTTTTAGTGTTATAAAATTGGCCAAAATTGTCAAAAAAACATTTTCTACAACATCTGTTTATGGTTACAGAGGTTTTGGTGGAGCTTTTAATGGAAATTCAACACAACTAAAAAAAATGGGTGACCAGAGGTTATTATGGATGTTTTTTTCATCGGTGCACTACTCGAACTTGAACGCACCATTGCATACATATAGAAGGCGCCCCGGGGTGGTTGAAGTAAAATGCACCAGGCTGTTAAGGTATAAAACCGCACTGGGCGTAGTGTTGGTGATACAACGCACGAGGCAGCTCTAATTAGTCTTGGTATTTGTGTGGTGCCCATAGGTCGTATCAACGCATTGGTGTGCATTATCACAGAAAGGCACCAAGATTTATAATTGGTATCGGTATTTGTGCGGTGCCCATAGGTCATACAAATGCATCAGTTCTTATAGACACTTAAATGCCCTGGTGCGTAGTATCACACAAACGCACCGAGATTTATAATTGGTATCGGTATTCGTGTGGTGCCCATAGATCATACAACAACACCGATGCATATAGACACATAAACGCACCGGTGCGTCATACCGCACAAACGCACCGATATTTTTAATTGGTTTTGGTGCCTTTTCGGTGCTCATAGTTCGTAGAAATGCACCAGTGCGCTTCTTAATACAAATGCACTGGTGTATAGTTACTGACACACACTAGTTTTCATTTTGTATTTTTTAGAAACATTGACCCGTGATAGTGCAATTATTGTGATTGTTTTAAATTCATTATTCATCAAAAGTCGACACATCTTATAACAATATTCATATTAATTAAATTCTTATTAATTCATTTGATTGTGATGTTTGGATTAATTTGTTATATCATATCATAATTATTGGGGTTTTTTAAAATTCATTATTCATCAAAAGTCAACAAATATATATCTCATAACAATATTCATATGAATTAAATTTTTATTAGTGCATTTGAGAACGATAATGGAGAACGCAATAGGGACAATGGAGTCCAAAATAGAATAAATTAAAACGTATTTTATGATATATAATATATATGAATAAGACAGTCTTTATCATACAAAATGGGACAGTTATTGGTATCCCTTTGTCTTTCAATTGGGACACTATGTCCATTACATTAAACAAAATGTCTAATTTCACAGACATATTTCAAAAAATACAACGCCTTTCTTTGATATCCAAACATAGTGATCATCATTCTTCGCTTGAACTACTGTCACTACTAGAGCTACTTCCATGACTTGGGTTATTTTCAGGAATGTTTTGTTCACGTTGTTGATTGTTTGCTTCTTCTTCACCTTCCATCTACAAACATAAAAATAAACTGAAATGAGTGTATATACATTGGTGAGAATAATGAAAATTGCAATATTAAATAATATACATCAATGTAAATCGAAAATAAAAATGACGTACCATAGCAACAATTGACTCATAAACTATACACATTATTTCAAAACCATGTACCATGCCATCTTTCAAAATTTCATCTATTGGCACAGTTCCATACTTTGTTTCCTGCAAGTTTTATACCCCATAACAAATCATATATTTAATATAAAAGATGTTTTTGTTATATTAATTATAGACGGAGCTAAGTAAAACAAGATCGATAGATGCTTACGAATTCAACAATTAATTTCTGATATGCCAACATATACTCACAACCCATATTTAACCCAATTTCAATCAATTCATCTGATGGTTCTTCTTTGTATGTTAGCACCTGTTTGAAGACATTCAATGATGATTTTTGTAAAACAACTTAAAAAATACAAAAATGAAATCTAGTTAAGTTATTACAAGGACGTAACAATTACTCACAAACTTAGATATCAACCCTTTTCTTCCTTGTCGTCCTGTTTTATGTGCTAAATGTGTTCCATTTTCTTTTCTTTTCTGCAAGAAAATTCTTGAGAATTAATATTTAATGCTAAATTTCTTATTTATTGTACCTAATTAATGATCGAAAAATTCAATGATTACAAATTACATTTGAAGCACGTTGTTGTTGAGATGGCTCCTTCTGCGATGCAATTTTGTCCATTTCTTTGACCATCTCCTTGTACACCTTTTTGGACATTCCTACTGGCATATTTTTGAAATCAGCTCTTTCATCTTTTGAGATTTTCATAATCTTCCTGAAAATGTAACATGACAATAAAATATTTAATTTTTATATTGATATATGAAAAGTAAATATAATAAAAGTGATATTTATAAATAATTCTAGACAAACATTTAAAGGAATATAATTACTTTTTCATTCCTTCTTTTTTGTTGTTGTACGATTTTGCTATTAAAATTCTGACATGTCTCATTGACCAATTCTCTGGAAACTCTTCCTGTAGTTTAGATAAAATTTGGTTCTTGGAATCATTGGATTGATTTTTGTGTTGTAAGTGGAAAGAACGTCTATACATTCATTCCACTAGATCCCTCAGACTTTTGTAAAAGTTTTTCCTCCTTTCATTAAGTTCCAGCACCAATCCAGATGAGCGAAGGAGCAATTCATTTTCATTTGCATGTTCTATTTTTTTTCTTTTCTTAGAACAACATTCCTTTTCTGAGTTGTTGGTCCCCGTAGAACATTAAACAAATGTGAATTAATAGACTGTTTGACACATGTTATCTAAAATTTTTAAGTATATTATTAATGATAATTAAAAAAAGAAACTCATATTGGATCGATAGTATTTTTTCATTCACCTGATTCATCCTTTTGCAATTTTCCCATCAAGCTTTTACACTCATCTGGTCCTATATCAGAAATAATCTTATCGAGCTTCATCATTTTGTGGTTCTGCATGATACACAATAAACAATACATATTATTTAAACTTACATATAGTTCAAAAATAATATTTTTTATAAAGAATTTACAAAGAACTTGCCTTTTTTGCTTTTCTTGATGTGTTATTAGTATTTTTCTTATTTGATCTCTTGTAATTCATTGCTTTATCAATCTGAAACTTGTACCATATCATTCATTAATATATTTATAAATAAATTTTCAACTTTTCAGGTAAAAAAAAAATCTCAAGAAACCGGTGCGCCTTTCATGGTGTACGCACCGTCGTCGGTGCGTGGTAGTATTAAAAACACACCACAAAAATAATAGACCGTACGGTGCATGGGGGTATTATAAACACACCGCACAAACATTGTAATAGACCATACGATGCTATCCTCATAACATGGAGCACCAATGCCCTATTTCAGATATGGCGCATTGATTTAAAAGAAATGTTTTCAAAAATTTTATTACGGTACTTGCATGGTGTGTTGTATAATACAACGCACTGGTGCGCTAGGTTATGCAGGGCACACTGATAAAACAAAATCCATTTTTTCCAAAAATTCATGAAATGGCCGAATGGATTGGGATCCGACTATGCAAGTCATCTCATGGGTTGGATGTCAATATAAAATGAAAAACCCTAGTTCTGAAATCACTAAAAGAGGGAGAAGAAAGGGAAAAGGCAAAAAAAATGAAGGGTTCAAGGTAAAAATGGATAAAACTGCAGAAAAAAAATAAAAAAAATTGCAGAAAAAGTAAATAAAATAATCAAATTTAATCATGAGATGGTTTAAAATTCTATGATACAGGGTTTGAGTCACCAGATGTTTGATTTCTGATTGTCTGAATACTTCTGTTCGAACGTATTTCGTTGCTCCATAGTGCCCTCATGCTCTCTTGCTCCAGGTATGTCTCCTGCAAATATCTGGCTGAAAATTTTAGAAAAAATAGTGAAATAGTGAAAAGTGTTTAGTATTTAAAAAATTATTTTGTGAAATTAGATTTTCAAAAATATTTTGCCGCCCATTTTTCAATTTGCCTCTTTTTTTTTCACTTAAAGAAAATAGAGTTGCACTTTTTTTATTTGCGTTTTTTCGTCACCAATGCATCACTTAATAGCACCACACCAGTGCATCATTTTGTAACACATACATCGGTGTGGTTATATGTACAGTAGCACCTATTTGTGGTTAAGGCATTGAAATTACTTTTTGGTGTGTAAACAAAATTTAGTGAACTCCAACCATAGAAATTGAGAATTATAATTTTGTTTATTCTTAAGAATTAGAATTAGAATTAAAATTGGATAAATTCTTAACGGAAATAACTATTCTTCCAATGCATTTTGTTTATTGCAGGAGGTCCCCACTGATTATGTGGAGAGAATGAAATGTGGGGTGTGTGAAGATGCAATACTACAGGGCCCAAGTGGGAAATTGTAGCATGTGAACCTGTTATAATTGGCACTTAACTATTTGCAACCAATATATTTTAGAATATAATCTACATATAGACGGATTACATACCAGCAATTATTACATATAATCTACAAAAGGGTAATGTTCTTGGAGCAATGACAATGAGTCCTTCATTCTGCATTTGTTAGCAGAAGAAGACCGATTTTCGACTACACGATGTAGTTATTACATGTGGAGGAAATGTTTTCCCATAGATAATTATTATAGGGTTGAGCAAAGGAAAGACATTGCAAAATAGGCTATTACATTAGTTTTCCCAATGCGAAACCGATTTTCAGGTGGAAATATGGTAGCCGCGGGTATCTATGCTTTTCTTCCCACAGAAATGGTCACTGGATTTCAATTTATAATACAAGCATACTTTTCACTGGTTTCATCCACAAGACCATAGCTCAGACAAGTTAGATATGCCATTCAGGTTCAATTGAAAGCTGAAGATGTGATTTTATGCGACATCAGCTTTGCCGGTAAAAGTTTATGTAAGCCAACCGAAGCTCGGATAATAATCCCAACTACTTTTAAACACATTCTGGAGAATCTTTCCCTTCATGGGACCTACTAGCCCGATCAACAATGTTAATTTATCTTTCTCTGTTGTCCTTAAGGGAATGAGAATCCTTCCCTTCATGGTGCCTTTTGGCTTTATCAACTGCCTCGATTGATCTTTCTCTGCCATCAACTTTTCTCTCCTTTTCTCCATCATGGGACCCTATCGCTGGCCTCAACTGAATGCTCTTTTCCGGTCTCAATTTGTACTCCTCTTATACTCTGTCGAGCTCTGTAGCCCTCTGCATCCCTGTAAGCATCTTTGTCCATCTTTCTGTTTGAATAACTCATTTTCTCTGTTATAAACTTCTCAGCTGAAATTTGAACTCTCGTCTTTTCAAACCCTCATCTCCTCAGAAAAATTCTTTCCCATGACTTGAACCCTCCGCTGCTCCAATACTGCACTTTACAGAATAACCCTGTTCCGGTGCATGATGTTTTATAGGCGCACCGGGGAGGTTTGTAAGATCGAGGTTTTTGTTTTGGCGCGGTGTTTTATGATGCACTGGTGCAGAAGCGTTCTGAAGCACCAGCGCATTGGATTAATAAGATGCACCGGTGCATGTTATGATGATAAGCGCACCGGACTGTATAAAGTTATTTTTTGTGTGTGTAAGATCATAATAAAATAATGATAATTCTAAAGTACATGAATTTATTTGCATTATTTTCTAAACTTTATTATGTTACAAAAATTCATATTGTTCTAGATTTATTATTTTACAATTATTTACAAATTTACAAATTTTAATATTTTAATAAAATCATTTCACATTAATGCAATTAAAATTTTACAAATATTTTACATACAATTACAATTAAAATTAGAATTAGAATTACAATTAGAATTACAATTAAAATTTCAATTACAATTACAATTTTACAATTTCACATACAATTACGATTATAATTATAATTACAATTTTAATTTTACATACAATTACATTTAGAATTTTACATACAATTAGAATTACAATTACAATTTTACGATTGTCATATATACAATTACAATTAAAGTTGCAATTACAATCATTTCACAATAAATTAAATATTACAATTAGAATTAAAATTTTGCATTAAATATTTTACATACAATTACAGTTAAAATTAGATTTAGAATTACAATTAGAATTACAATTTTACAATTTCACATACAATTATGATTAGAATTAGAATTACAATTTTAATTTTACATACAATTACATTTACAATTAAAATTTTACAATTACAATCATTTCACAATAATACAATTAAAATTTTACAAATATTTTACAATATACAATTAGAATTAGAATTACATTTACAATTACAATTACAATTTTACAAATATTTTACATAGAATTGCAATTAAAATTACAATTACAATTTTAGAATTTTAAATACATTTACAATTACAATTACAATTTTACAATTTGTCATATATACAATTACAATTACAATCATTTCACAGTAAATTAAATATTACAATTACAATCAAAATTTTACATTAAATATTTTACATACAATTACAGTTAAAATTACAATTACATATACAAATACAATTTTACAATTTTACATACAGTTAAAATTTAAATTTCAATTACAATCACGACATAATATTTAATAAATATCATGGTCATTGGCAACTCAAAATCAATCCAACGTCATCTGCCCCGACAAGAAATAACCAGCGAACCCCTGATTGCTGGTCTCCACCCCCGACAGAAATTGTCAAATTAAATTTCGATGGGGCATCTAAAGGCAATCCGGGGTGGGCAGGATTTGGTGGTATCTTCAGAGACTCTAAAGGGAATCCTCTCGTAATTTACTTTGGCCTGCTTGGATGGGACACCAACAACTCAGCGAATCTAGAAGGTCTCTGGCAAGGTCTCTGCTTAGCTCAACAAAACAACTTTTTTCCAATTGTTGTTGAAGGATACTCCCAGGTTTTCATCAATATGGCTAATCATTTTCTTACAAGATCCACTACCGCCAAGGTTTCCACTAGCTGGAGGTTAAACGCTAGACTAGAACCTATGGAAGCTTGGCTCAAAAATAATAATGTTGTCTTCTTCTATCACATCAAGCGCGATGGAAACAAGGTTGCTGACTACCTTTATAATCTGGGAGTTGAAAGAACATATACTCTCAAACATGGCCCGCTCAACATTATCCATGAAGATGCCAAATTTCAGGAATGCAACACTCTGGCGCACCAAGATAACTCAGCTTCGGATGCGGATGCCACCAGCGCTTGATGGGACGCCCGTCCCACGCCGCCTCTTGAGAACGTTGATGTGGGATGGCCATATGGCCTCCAACAAGAGAATTAAAGAGGGCATTCAATATGCCACCCTGCGAGCCATTAACACAGCTATCTGGAACCGTCGACGCTCAGTGCATTTCACCTGGTTCAGTTTGGCTTCTGATATGGATTTCGGTCTCTTGTATGGCGATTTCTCTTCCTGCGCCACTACTGCTCAGTGTCGAAGTTCTTGCCCGCCCACCTGCGCTGAGCCTAGTGCTCGAACATAGACTGGTAGGCATTTTGCGCTTCTTTGCTGCTTGGAGACTGTTCCAAAGTTCCATTTCTCGCATAGCAAGTTTTGCTGTTCGAATTCTCTGTCTGTTTCTTCTAGCTCCCCGTCATCGCTTCTCCTCTGCCCTTTCCATCAGCCTCTCTCTATCACCATGCCTAGATTGCGCCATCAAATGCGATGTCATCGCGGATCTAGCCATGGCCGCGCCATTCATTCTTGGTCCTCTCCCAGCTCGGACTCCTCCTCCAAGGATTTCCCCTGCGACCACATTCCGGAAACTAGGAGCCGCAGAGGTCGGCTTCACTCCGTTGAATTTTCTCACCCCATCCCGGGTTCTCCGCCTCCCCATGTGCTCTCCTCTGCTCCTCATTCCTTCCATTCTGATGCTCTTGCCGCTCCCCCTCCATCTACCTCCACTCCCCTGCGTTAAACTTCACAACGAGAGGAGTTCAGATTTGATTGTTCCTTTGATAGGCCGGTCATCACGGCGTTTGTCACGGTTACCATTCGTGAGGAGATGGCTCGTCCTGCCCCACCTTCGGTCGTTGTCCCTGGTCCCTCTATCATATTCCCTGGCCCCAGACCCTGCATCTACTGAAAATTCCAAGGTCTCCTTGGCTCAGTTGAACATTTCCTGTGACGTCTCAATGTAGGATTAGACGAAGGATGGCGTGGAAAAAGACAAGGCGTTTCCATCAACTGACGAAGGTGGAAGCAACGATGAGTATAGATGTAGAATCGTGGAGGAACCGCCTTCTCCAGCCAATGATCAGTAACCCAGAAGTCCATCATAGGTTTTTGTTTCTTATGCACAATATTCCTAGGTTAATTTTGGCTTTTCTGTTTAATCACCCTCTGCTTGCAGAGTGGTTAGTTTTATCACTTGTATTTTTGAAAAACTATATGGTTCAAGGGCCGGTTTCCCCTATGAGGGTGGAAAAACTTATCTTTCAGGGACTGGTTTCCCCTCTGTGGGCAGTCCAAACTCTTGTTTTTCATAGCAGTCAAGCCCTGCACTCAGGCTTTCCCAGCTGAGGCAGCGACAGTTTTGTACTTATATGTTATATATTAATAGATTTAGCATTATTCAGAATAAATAAATAAATAAATAAATAAATAAAAAATATATATCATGGTCATTTAATATTAAATTTATTAATAAACATCACGACCATGATAACCATCGTACAAACATCATATTCAACTAAAAAACACATTCAAACATCAAATTACATTATATATTAAAATCATCACAACACAAACATCAAATATATATATACATCTCATGTCAAATAACTCATGCTATCAAATACACATCTATCTGCAAGCTAAACATTAAATGAACATATCTAACATGACCTAACAATATACACATCATGATGATCACCAACATGTAAATTAAGTACAACTGCAACATGAACATAAAATACATGGACCATATATATATCTATATATATATATATATATATATATAGTTATATATATATATAACTAAATAATGTTAAAAATATACAACTGTAATATAAATGTCATGGATCAGCTGGTGGTAGTACGTCAACATCAACAGTAGTACTAGTGGAGGCCTGCTCAATCAATGGTGCAGCCTCGACAGTCAATGGTCGAGCCTGATCATGATCATGACTAGTACTGATGGATGGATCAGCTGGTGGTAGTACAACATCAATATAAGCAGTACTAGTGGAGGCATGCTCATTCAATGGTGTCGCCTCGACGC
Organism: Pinus albicaulis; assembly: GCA_034641835.2. NCBI lineage: Eukaryota > Viridiplantae > Streptophyta > Pinopsida > Pinales > Pinaceae > Pinus > Pinus albicaulis. The sequence continues at coordinate 26,410 of JAXQQM020068074.1, forward strand.
TCGATGGTCCAGCTTGCTCATGATCATGACTAGTACTTGTTGGGGTTCCCATGTTTTGGCCAAGTTGACAAGACCAAAAGATGAGACAACATAGAACCACTTTCAGACCTTAGGATCTAGCCCTCCTAGGTCCAGAGAGGGATCTCTCTATGATGGTCAAAGTATATATGTCTTTGAGGCTCAAAGTTTAAGATGTTAGGCTAGTTATAGGCTCAGGGTTGTTTGTTTGATTGTTTATGTTTGGTTGTTGGGAATCAGGAAAGAAGGGTCCAATATAAGACAAGGATGAGCAAAGAGGAAATTTAGGCAAAGGTAGATAACTCAGAGAACATCAAGGCCATTGGGCAATGGAGTCAAGAAAGGATTTACTTGTGTTCAATGTGCAAGCTTTCAGTTGGGCTAGTCATCTAGAGCATTTGGATCTTAAAGATGATATTTGGAATGGGACATTAAGGACTGAAAATGAAAGGAGGAGAACCATCCAATTCTGTCTATAGATCAGGCCAGAGGTCATTTAACTCCAGACCTGCTTGGAAAAAATCAGAGGCAATACAAGGTATCTTAGAAAGGCTTAGTTGAGATGGAGAAATACTAGTGAGGCAGAGACAGGATTCTTGACCTCCCAGTGTTCTCAACTCATCCAACTAAATCCTAGCAAGAACATCTAAACATAGATTTCTTCAATTCATACATTAGAGAGCAAGCAATGACATCCACTACACTGGTTAAATCAATTGAAATCAATATTCAGATACACATGTAAGCAAAAAACATAAAAGGCTGGGAGAGCAGCAACATAAGGTACCTATCAAGGGTAAATATTATGCCAAACTTTTGATGCGAGCCAGTAGAAATGGAATGAAATGAAATCAAACACACAGATAGGAAAACATCACCAGCTGCTTTAGATCAGGATCCAAAGAAACATTCTTGTCATATTAAAAACAACACCAATCAGGTACATTCATTGCCCACAGCTTGAACATTCAGCCTGAATACATCAAATCTCAGCCTATCTTACAATATTACACAGAGAACTTGTCTCAAGAGGAAAATACTTGCATTTCTCTGATATCTCATCCAACAACCTTTACAATGTTTCTTTCTGAGATTTTATAGCTGAAGGGGAGCAGAAAGGGTAGATGAAAAACTAAATGCTGATTAAACTCATGAAGAGAAAGAGGGCCGAAACCCATTCTGCTTGAATGTTGAGTGTTTAATCTCTGTCACCCCCTTTTTGAAAGAATGATCTTCTCCGGATATGATTTTGACATCTTCGGTTGCGGTGCTGTACTTGTGGTGAAAAAACAAAAGGCAAATGAACACTGGGAAGTCTGCTACATAAATGCTCTAATTGCTTTGAACTGTTGTCAGGGTGGAAATTCCTTCAGGGACATTGTGCATAATGAAAGCTGTATGGGCACCCTGTACTTTATGAAGAACAACATTCTGCGGGCGAATAAACCTTGATGTTACCTTTACTTGAGCTCAGGACCCTTTGATCAATCCTGGGGGTCTCCAAACTGGTGCTTTGCCTTTGAAACCACAGATTTAAAGCTTAAGGTTTTCATTGGCGTGTCCAAATCTCCTTGCCTTGCACTGAAACACTTTGCTACTTTGTCTCTGCCTCTGTCCGTGCATTTCAAGCTTTAATGGCGCCTGAAGGTTTTCCACAGAGTCTAAACCTTGCTCTTTAAATGAACATCCTGTCTTAACCTTCCCGGGTCTTTGCTCATAAATTCAGTCGTTGTAGATGATCGTCTTTGATTTCTCTGTCACTGTAACGGAGGCTGAGAAACCCAGAGGTTTCCGGCTGCTTATCATCCTACAAGACACACGAACTGCTAAAAAAAAACATGTACAGGGATGGTGAACACAACGGGAATGATGAGAATGGTCATATGTCGGATACGGATGAGGGTGGTGACTGCGGGAGCAACAATGGAGGAAAACGTGATGCAGTGGAGAATGCATGGACGAATGACGAAACAGACGTTGGTATGCAAAAACAATAATTTCTTAACCTTTCAAATGACATATATGGACGGGCGGACAAGTGTATGGTGGGACACGTGGAATGACAACGTGGTAGGGTGGAATAGTCAATAGTGAGAGGAAATAGATCTGGGCCGTCAGATCTCAAAGGAGATCAACGGTGGGGAACAATGGATAGTGGGCCAGGAGTACGGCGGCTACAGTTTAAATCCCGCGCAGCTTCGCTGATTGCTGACCGTTGGATGAGGCACCTAAGATCTAACGGCTGGCATGAATATCGCTGTGCGCCCTGTACTGAAAGTTAATGTGCGATGGGCCGGCAATTTTGTAACAGTGTCAGGGCCACGTGTTAAGAGCTGAGTGGAATCGCTGGGTGCTCGGGGGAAACCACCTAGCGCGCCAAAGCGGTGTGAAATAAACCAGACGGTTTTATGGCTACTACGCGGCGGGGACCACAAGGGCAGGCGCATTCCAGATCGTCGGATCTGGCTTTTAAACAAACGGTGGAGATGTAATGCGGGGGGCCAAGGTGTACTGTCATGAGAACTTGGAGCGACCCCCCCGCAGTGAATGATAGTCATTTGATTGAGTCCTCCCACATCCCGACGAGTCAACCGCGGGGGCACCATGGTTTTGACCCTACGGATAGAGAAGACCCTCCACAGGGGTAAGCGCCTCTGGGACTAGCGCTTTGGTCACGACGCGGGGTTGTATGGAGAGAAAAGGCACGGGGCTAGCGGTGAAGGGGCTGAGGTCTATTATATGGTCGGAAGTGGGTTTTAAAGCCATTTTAAATGAAATTAAAGGCTAGAAGGGGTAACGATAGGGAGATGGAAGGGGAATTTGGGGAAAACAAAGGGTGAGGGTAAGAATCAAAGGGGATTTTGGAGGGGTTTAGAGGGTTGATAGGGGGAAATAGAGGGGGACAAAAAAGCTTTTATAGAAGGAGGAAAAGGGGGAAAAAGGGGACATTTGCAGGGCACAAGGGGTAAATGGAAGCCTAAGGGAAAGGAACCAGCAGAGGGGGCTTGTATAAGGCAAAGCACAGAGATACTTCAAGGATGATGTGTCTTCAGCGGAGATGCATTCCTTGAAGGTCTCCAAAATGATATAGCCCCCAGCTTGCTTGTCAAGAATTTCATAGGGGGGCTAACAGTGGCTCCACATGGGGATGGATTCTTCTTGAAGGAGGAAAGAAACCAGAAATGATCTTTGGAGTAGGCCAGTTGCTTGCTACTCGGCACATCCCTTTCTTTCTTCACTTTTCAGCCACCACAATATGTTAGATACATTAGCAAGAACATTCTTCCCAACCAGTCTACTTACCCAAAATACAGTCCTAACATTTCCCTTTGGGTGAATTTGAGCTAGCAGACCCTTTACATCATTTATTTTTGAAGCAGAAAATAAACCTATTCTACTGCTACCCTTATTTCTCCATGAGACCAGATTGGACTATTGGTATCATTTGTTTTTCTACCTAATCTACTACCTGTTGGGATTAAACTGTCCAATAGGTTTCTTCTCCTACATTCTAAGAACGGAAATTGAAAAACAGTCAAGCCAGGATTAAACTGTCTGACTTGCTATGGATCCAAGGCATAAAAATTTTTGTTCCTGGACAATAAATTGCTGAAAAATTAGAGACAAAACTATGAAGGCCGGAAATCTGCAATTTGAAATATCCTTCCTTTTCTGTGACTCGGGTTTTGAGCGTATTAGAGTCACTTCCTTTTCTTCCTTCCAGCTCTTGTTTTGGGCATGCTAGAGCTGATTCTTCTTTTCACTGCTGGTCTAGATCTTGAGCATGTTAGGACCAGCTATTCTGCTTCCTTTGGCTCATATTTTGATCATGTTTGAGCCATTTTTTTCGCCTTTCAGAGGTTCAAGTTTTGAGCACGTCTGAACCTCTCTCTCTTTTTTTTTTTAGATCAAACAAAACTAAAATGGTATATACAATGGATAATGCAAATGGAAACTGAATTTTAGTAGAATTAGTGCTTGAGCATCCTGCCATTGACAGAACCCCCAAGCAGCTCTGTACCATCAAGTTCTTTCAAGAAAAATGCATTATGACCCACAGTAGCTTGGATAATGTATGGACCTTGCCACAAACTATCAAACTTGCCATGTTTACCTTTGTCCTCTCTCCTTGAATCCCATTTCAGAACCTTGTCCCCAACTTTGAAATCTGAAGCTTTGGCTCTTTTGTCAAACTGCCGCTTTATGCTCTCTTGACTTCTGATAGCTCTGTTATAAACCAGCTCCCTTGTTTGCTAAAGATGGATAGTTTCACTAATTATTCTTACCGTACTGTTTTCCTCTGTCTGAATCTCCTGGACAAACTTGATCACTGGTATTCAAAGGCTAGTAGGAAAAATTTCTTCTGTTCCATAAACCAGCTGGAATGGTGACATGCCAATAGATTTCTTTGTGGTGAGCCTATCAGTCCACAAAGCATGCACCAACTTCTTGTGCCATGACTTTCTGTTCTCTTCCAACAGCCTCTTAATGATTGTGACCAGGATTTTGTTGGATGATTCAGCTAATCCATTACCCTGAGGGTAGTAGGTAGTTGAATGACCAAGGGCTATTCCATACCTATGATAGAAATCAACCATTCTCTTGGATCCGAAAGCAGCAGCGTTGTCAGTGATTATTTTCCTTGGACAACCAAACCGAGAGAGGATTTTATCTTCTAGGAACCTAATGATGACAGAATCAGTGGCATTCCTAGTGGGTATGGCCTCTATCCATTTGGTGAAGTAATCTGTAGCAGTTAGGATCGATTTGTGTTGCCCAGAAGAAGAGGGGTGAATTTCCCCAATAAAATCTAGGCCCCATTGCATGAATGGACCTTCTACGGTGATAGGTTGTAAAGGGAGGGGGAGGAGCTTTCTTCTGCCCTCAAAGATTTGGCATTTATGACAGGCAGTTACCATTTTATGGACGTCATTGAAGAGTGTGGGCCAGTAGTAACCAGCCCTGAGTATTTTATTTGCAGTGGCTTTCCAACTCGGGTGGCCTCCACACTCCCCAACATGGAATTCTTGTTTGATTCTTTCAGCTTCAGTTTCGGACAAGCATTTCAACAATAGGCCATTTGGATTTTTCTAGTATAGGTTTTCATTCAGGATGCAGTAATTTCTGGCTTTTAGCTTTATGAATATGACCTTAGTTTTGGACAGTTCTGGAGGAGCATTGATATTGGTGAGCACGTAAAGGATATCGGAATACCAAGGAGAGTTCTGAAACTTCTCCTCAACAGTTGGGTGGGGCAATTCTCCCTGCTCATCTAAGGCATTTATCATGTTAATGTCAAGGGCCTGCAAATTAGATTCCGCCATTAATTGGGCTAGGCCTTGACCTTTGATCAGTTTGGTGGGCTTTATCTCAAGGTCATATTCTAAGATTGTAGCAATCCATTTGCCCCTTTTCCCATCAGGGTCATGGGACAAGATGTCTTTAACCACTATATTTGGAACATAGGCTACGGTGCGAGAATGTAGAATGTACACCCTAAAGTATTTTAAGGCCTTTAATAGGGCATAGGCTTGCTTTTCCATAATATTTTACTTCAAGGGTGCATCTCTTAAAGCTATGCTAAAAAAGGCAATTGGCTGTTCATTTCCTTCTGAATTTTTCTGCAGTAAAACCGCAGCCACTGTATGCTGAGAAGCAAATGAAAAGACCAGGAAATCCTTTGAGAAGTCCGGGCTGATAAGGACAGGGGCTTGAGTGAGTGCAAGTTTTACTGACTCAAAAGATTTCTGGGCTTCGAAAGTCCACTTAATTCCGGCACCTTTCTTTAGCATGTTAGTCATTTTCCTAAGGTGCTCAGCTAGGTTGGGAATGAATCTCCTAAGGAAATTGATCTTCCCAATGAAGGACTGTAACTCCTTGATGTTTCTCGGGTGTGAGATTTGGAGTATTCCCTCAACTCGTTGCAGGTCTATCCTAATCCCTTTCTCAGATATAATGTGACCAAGAAGTTTACCTTCTTGCAGCCCAAAAATAGTTTTCTTAGGATTTAGGGACAGACCGTACCTTCTACATTTTTCAAAGACTTTCCTCAGATGTTTCAGGTGTTCTTCTTCAGTTTTAGAAAAGACAGTCAAGTCATCCAAGTAGATAACTATGAAGTGTCCTATCTCATCTGAGAAAGCTATATCCATCGCTCTCTGGAAGGTAGCCCCAGCATTCGTCAATCCAAAAGTCATTTTCACGTACATGAAGGTGCCCCATGGAGTGGTAAAAGCTGTTTTGAGTTGATCTTATGGGAGTACAAGAACTTGGTTGTATCCTGAAAAACCATCAAGCAGGGAGATTCTCTTAGAGCCCACTACCTTCTATAGGATATGTTCCATTCTAGGAAAGGGGTAGTTGTGTTGGCAATATGATGCAGAGTGTTGTCCTTGATGGCAACCCACTTAATGAAGATGAAGACATGAGACTGTTGACATGTGTTGTCCTTGATGGCAAACCACCTGATGAAGTTAGTATTGACCTGATGGACTTGGTAAATGATGTAAATCTAATATGAAATGATGTTTGTTAGCAATATGATGCTGAGTGTTGTCCTTGAATGGCAACCCACTTGATGAATATGATGGCAACTTACTTGATGAAGTTGTGCTTGATAGAATATGTCTTGATGAACTAAATCTGATGTATCTACAGTGAGTACAGAAGGCAATGAAGAAAGGAATTCAGCATGTGCTAAATCTATGGTGAAAAGAGTATGTCTCAAGGCATACGCGGATCTGTCTAAGAGAAGTCACGTATGCACGCGGGAAACAACGTGCCAAGTCGCGTATGGGCAAAAGCGCTCATAAAGTGCAAAACCAGGGGTAACCACCATGGTATTGACCCATTGTATTGGGTAATGATTCGTCTAAATGACCCCGTCCAGCAATACCATCGGAAGTAATGTGGTTTTGGCTCATGGTATTGAAAAAAGGGTAAACCTATATAAGGAGAAGAAATTCATTGTGCAAATCATGTGTGTGGTGCAAGATGTCTGAGCTTGAATGAATACTTCTCTCTGAAGTATATCTGAATGGAAAGGGTTACAGTTGAATGATAGATCTGAATGCATGATGCACCAATGAAGACATGATGAAGAAGGGAATCTAGATCTGGAATGTATTTGTATCTGATAGATCTGTTTATGGAATGATCTGATCTGAGATGAGGCGAACATCTGTCTGAAGCAAAGGGTAAAAATCTGTGTAATGTATCTGTTCTGAAGAATTGCAATGACCTATATGTCTGAAGAACCATACGCTAGTTCACAGCAGAGGAAGCGCATATATATGCGGGTTGTATGAAGTGAAAGCGCGTATGGGTAGTAAAATCAATTCTGAAATTTGTGCAGAGGTATACGCTGGTTGATGTGAGCGAAAGCGCGTATATACGCGACATCAGTGAAAGGAAAGTGCGTATGCAAACTAGGGTTTGCTGAAGTCTGTGGTAAGAAATGTCTGATCTGTTCTGCTGGTTTACTGATATCTGTCAGTGAGTTATATGTATCTGTTTCATGGTTGACTGTGCTTAAAAGTATGGAAAGGGTCCAGTCTGAAAATATGATGAAACGAGGCCTGCAAGTTGTGTTCTATTGAAGTTGTTGGATCCAGTGTGAAAATTGATGAAACGTGGTCCAAGGAGGTGCTGAGGGTTGTAGCCTTCAGTCAGGGGGTTGTAGCTCCCTTCCGGGTGAGGCTGGTAAACGAGATCGGGGGGTCGTAGCTCCCTTCCAGGAGAGGCTGGTAAACGAGTCAGGGGGTTGGAGCTCCCTTCCAGGAGAGGCTGGTAAACGAGCGCAGGTGGGTGCCTGCGTGCTGGTAGGAGTCTGCGCCAGCACATATGTTGTAAGATGTTTTCTCTATAATAAAATATTGAAGGATGAGCAACTGCAGCGGTGGTTTTCTCCCGACTTGGGTTTCCACCTAAAAATCCTGGTGTTCATGTGTGATGCTTTGTGTGATGGTTATTCTGTTGTTACTACTCATGTTTACTGTTAGCTTAACATCAGATGAATGAATATTGCAAAGAACTAAGTTAATAAATATCTGCATATTTAGATCTCTGCTAATACGCGAGTTGTATGAAGGATATCCCCGTGTATACGCGAGTTTACTAAAGGAAAGTAGCATATGTGTTTTAGAGAGTGAAAAAGTAAAAAGTTTTGAATATGCAGTAAATACTGATTCACCCCCCCCTCTCAGTATTTTTCCCAACAATTGGTATCAGAGCAGGTTCTTCTGCAGAAGCTTGATCGCTTGAAGGAGATCCGTCGCAATGGGAAGTCAAGAAGGAGTGATGTCTATAAAGCCACCTCTATTCAATGGAAGCAATCTGATATTATGGAAGGTACGAACAAAAGCATATCTGCAAAGTCTTGGTGCAGATGTATGGGCAATCGTGGAAGAAGGCTATCAATATCCGACAAGTATTCCTACTGATGCAGCTGAAAGAAAGAAGTATGAAATCAATGCCAAAGCAGTGAATGTATTATTAGGAAGCATGTCTGAACCAGAATTTGCTAAAGTGATGCAGCTAAATTCAGCAAAAGAAATATGGGACAAAATCATTCCGAGCTATGAAGGAGATACAAAGGTAAAAAGTGCAAAACTCCAAACTCTTAGAATTGAATATGAAAATTTGAAGATGCATAGTGATGAAAGTGTTGCCAGTTTCTTTCTTCGTCTGGATGATATTGTAAATCGAATGAGAAATTTGGGTGAAACCATAGCTGATACTACTCTGGTGGAAAAGGTCTTAAGATCATTGACTTCAAAATTTGACTCTAAAGTTTCAACTATTGAAGAAAGGCAAGATTTGCAAACTCTTACTATTGTTCAATTACATGGTACTCTGACTGCTTTTGAAATGAGACAAGGAGGTCCTTCTCAAATAAGAGAAGCTGCTTTTAAGGCATCTACAAAAGGAAAGGAAAAGGAAGTTGTCAAAGAAACCAGCTATATATCCGATGAAGAAGAAGCGAATTTCGTGAGAAAGCTCCAACTAGGTACTGGAAGATTCAAAGGTAAGCTTCCCTTCAAATGTTTTGAGTGTGGAAAAGTTGGTCACTATGCTACTAAATGTCCTTATAGAGAAAAACATGGTAAAGGGAAACAATTTGAAAAAAGGAAGAGTTATTATGCAAATGAAGATGATGATGAAGTGTCCAGTGAAGATGAAGAAGATTATGACCATGATCTGAAAGTGCTCATGGCAAAGAAGCAAAAGAAGAAGGCTACTCAAAACAAGAAGATATCTCAGAAAACATGTATAGCAGAAATTGAAGAAGATGAATCAGATAGTGATTGGGGCCCTTGTAATAATCTTCTTTGTGCAAACAATAGTGAAGATAGTGAAAGTAAAGTTGTGGATCTAGAATAAGCTCTCAAGATTAAAGTTGAAGAACTACAAAGTTCATCTAAGAAGCAAGAAACTATCTACAAAGAGATGATCTCTCAAATGGAAAAACAAATAGAAATGCTGAATGGACAGGTGGACAAGTATCAAAGGTTTCATACTTATGCATCCAATCGAATTAAAGGACTAGAAGCAAAAATCAACGATCTAAATGCAGATCTCGAAAAATCAAGCAAGAAGAATGAAGGACTTGAAGCTGCAATCATCTCTCTGCAAGCAGATCTTGAAGCATCAAGTAAGAAGAATGAGGAACCTCTACAACCATTTGAAAAGGAAGGCCTTGAAGCCGAAATCATCTCTCTCAAAGAAGATCTGGAAAAATCAAATAAGAAGAATGAAGAGCTGCAACAAACATGTGAAGAAAACGAAAATTGGTTGAAAGAAGAAATTCTAAATCTGAAGGATCAAGTAGAAGATGGAAGAAGGAAAGAAGAAAGCATGGCAAAGCAATGTCAAGCCTTGGAGGTTGAGGTAAACATTCTCAAAGGTAAATTAGAAGAAAAGGTTAAACTTTTGAGGTTTCAAGATAGTACTAACATTTTGGACAATATTATGAGTAATCAAAGGTCTCCTGCTATCAAACTTGGTCTTGGTTTCCATGAAGCTGTTAAAGGAGAATCTAGCTCACAAGGAAGTGCTAAAAATTCAGAGGATGTCAATGCAAAACCTGAAGTGTTGAAAGAAACAAAAGGTCAACCAACAATGATGAAATCTCAAAGGAAATCAGTTAATAAAGTTGAATGCTTTAAATATCATAATTATGGGCATGTTGCAGCAAATTGCAGGAGCAGATCATTTCAGCCTCAATCAAACAGTTCCTACATAGAAAGGTACTCTGGTTTCTTCAAAGGATATTGTTTTTCATGTAACAAGTATGGACATAAAGCAGCTGATTGTAAAAGGAGGAAGATTAGAAATACTCATTATGATTCTTATGCTTATTTCTCTGGACACATGAGATGTTACTCTTGTAACAAGTATGGACATGTAGAAAAGGAATGCAGGTTGAACAGATCTGAGAAAGTGGACAATTTTCAGCACACAGTTAGGAAGTTCAAGCAAATTTGGAAAAAGAAGGAGGACCAATCAGAAACGTAGGGAATTCTGACCCTACTGCAGTCATCCGCTTCTGAAGCTTCTTCTCTTATTGACTGCAGGAAGGATGTGGGATACATTATGATATTTAGTAATGTATCGTCACAGGGGGAGCAATGTATGATGACTCTCATGGTTGATTAGATTTTTCTGGTTATATGTATTTCTGACAGAGCATCTAATATGAAGAAGACAGGTACATGAAGTACAAGTTCAGGGGGAGATGAAGGAATGTAAAAAATTTCTATGCTTCACTTTCCATACGCGGGTTAGATGAACAAAAGTCGCGTATACACGCGAGTTCCAGCAGACACAGTCGCGTATGCATTGATGATAAGAAAATTTATATGATAGCTGAAGATCTGGAGCAGAGGTTCAAGGGGAGCATCAGTCTGATTGTTAATAACTGTATTATTGACTCTGTATCAGCTTAGTTTCTCAGTTCTAAATAATGATGATATGATACATGGTTTCTTATGTTGAAGATTATGGATGAGTCCTGTTTGCTTTTTGATGAAGAGTATTCGTTGCTGAGATGAAAGTCTTATAATTCAAAGATAAGGACAGATCATACAGATATTGTTTCTGATGACTTGCTGATGAAGGTGTTCAGGTTACGCAAGTTAAGGAGGAGCATTGGTTTAGGGGGAGCAGCAGGTTGAATACTAATGATTGCATTGTTGGCACTATGACTGCTTATTCTTTGGTTATTGTGATACTCATGCTTAAATGATGATGATGAGATTTTGAGCCTTGTTTACTGAAAAGTATCTTTTGTGCTCACAATGGATGAATTGGAAGTCTTATGAGTCAGAGATGAGAATAGATCATGCAGAGTTTGTTACTATGGTTGAGACCTTTTTCCTACATATATTACTTCATGTTAAATCTTAAAGATCATGGTGATATTGGACCACATGGATGATTGACACATATTTGAAGATGTTGTTTTGGTATGATAATTTCTCTTGGAAAGAATGTATTGATGCTGCAAAGAATCTGAAGGCTTGGTTACTAATGTGCTTATGCTACAACCGTTGGATGACGCTTGAAGACACAACTACACTGTTCTATCTATCTATATCCCAGGGAAGCATTCGAATATCTCAGACAGAAGTTGGGTGTTATCTCTGCCTCTCAGAAGATCAGATCTGATTAAATTCAAAAGATTAAATTGTATACGCGGTTTTCATGAAATACAGTTGCGTATATACACGAGTTTAATCACATAAAGCCGCGTATGGTTGGTTGCTGGCAATTTTTGTTTTGGATCAGCGTTATTCAGCACTGCTGCAGTACTGTTTGGTATCTCTGATGCTGTTTGGAGTCACTGTTGGTATTTCAGCTCTTCTATTCCATTTCATTCTTTGATTTTGGATGAAGATGCCTTGATTATCTGTTGAAAGTGTTCAGGATGCTCAAGCAAAGGGGGAGCCTTAGTCATATGAAAAGGATGCTTGGATGCACAGATTCAGGGGGAGTATTAGCGTTGCTGAGTATAATGCATTATTGGCATTATGATGGTTCTGAAATATGTTCTCTTTCTTGAGGACTTTCTGGTGTTGGTCATAAATCGTCATATTTGTAATTTGATGAAAAGGTCTTGTTGACCCATGATGTAAAATTGTAATATTCAGTCATGTAAGGACTTGTCAAATTTGTAAACCCACTTGGTTGGGTAGCTGAGTCAAATTTTGTAAACCCACTTGGTTGGGTAGCTGAGTTGAATTGTGTAAACCCACTTGGTTGGGTACTTGAGTCTCATATGTAAATCCACTTGGTTGGATATTTGATGTAAGTATGAGTCTTTGGTGATAGGAAGTTCATAAAGTCATATACTTTATTGAAAAAAATGTTTGAAGATTCAGCATGAACTCAGGGGGAGCTTGGTCACTTCAGTATACATCAGATCTGCAGAATGCTTCTTCTACATAAGGAGAAAAGGGGAGAGTGTGTTGGTTTTGATTCGCCCTTTACCCTTGATGTCAAAGGGGGAGAGTGACATGGTGTTTGAATGAAGATAATGGTGTCAAAGAATGGGGAGAGTGACATGGTGTCATTATATTCTTAATGTACCTATCTGTTGTGGTGATCAAACACCATCGTGGTTGCCATCAAGTCCAAAGGGGGAGATTGTTGGCAATATGATGCAGAGTGTTGTCCTTGATGGCAACCCACTTAATGAAGATGAAGACATGAGACTGTTGACATGTGTTGTCCTTGATGGCAAACCACCTGATGAAGTTAGTATTGACCTGATGGACTTGGTAAATGATGTAAATCTAATATGAAATGATGTTTGTTAGCAATATGATGCTGAGTGTTGTCCTTGAATGGCAACCCACTTGATGAAGATGATGGAAACTTACTTGATGAAGTTGTGCTTGATAGAATATGTCTTGATGAACTAAATCTGATGTATCTACAGTGAGTACAGAAGGCAATGAAGAAATGAATTCAGCATGTGCTAAATCTATGGTGAGAAGAGTATGTCTCTAAGCATACGCGTATTTGTCTAGGGGAAGTCGCGTATGCACGCGGAAAAGAACGTGCCAAGTCGCGTATGGGCAAAAGCGCTCAAAAAGTGCAAAACCAGGGGTAACCACCATGGTATTGACCCATTGTATTGGGTAATGATTCGCCTAAATGACCCCGTCTAGGAATACCATCGGATGTAATGTGGTTTTGGCTCATGGTATTGAAAAAGGGTAAACCTATATAAGGAGAAGAAATTCATTGTGCAAATCATGAGTGTGGGTGCAAGATGTCTGAGCTTGAATGAATACTTCTCTCTGAAGTATATCTGAATGGAAAGGGTTACAGCTGAATGATAGATCTGAATGCATGATGCACCAATGAAGAAATGATGAAGAAGGGAATCTAGATCTGGAATGTATTTGTATCTGCTAGATCTGTTTATGGAATGATATGATCTGAGATGAGGCGAACATCTGTCTGAAGCAAAGGGTAAAATCTGTGTGATGTATCTGTTCTGAAGAATTGCAATGACCTATATGTCTGAAGAACCATACGCTAGTTCGCCGCAGAGGAAGCGCGTATATACGCGGGTTGTATGAAGTGAAAGCGCGTATGGGTAGTAAAATCTGTTCTGAAGTTTGTGCAGAGGTATACGCTAGTTGATGTGAATGGAAGCGCGTATATACGCGACATCAGAGAAATGAAAGAGCGTATGCAAACTAGGGTTTGCTGAAGACTGTGGTAATAAATGTCTGATCTGTTCTGCTGGTTTATAGATATCTGTCAATGAGTTATATGTATCAGTTTCATGTTTGAATGTGCTTAAAAGTATGGAGTGGGTCCAGTCTGAAAATATGATGAAACGAGGCCTGTAATTTGTGCTCTTTTGAGGTTGTTGGATCTAGTGTGAAAATTGATGAAACGTGGTCCATAGAGGTGCTGAGGGTTGTAGCCTTCAGTCAGGGGGTTGAAGCTCCCTTCCAGGTGAGGTTGGTAAACGAGAGCAGGGGGTCGTAGCTCCCTTCCAGGTGAGGCTGGTAAACGAGAGCAGGGGGTCGTAGCTCCCTTCCAGGAGAGGTTGGTAAATGAGCGCAAGTGGGTGCTTGCGTGCTGGTAGGAGTCTGCACTAGCATATATGTTGTAAGATGTTTTCTCTATAATAAAATATTGAAGGCTGAGCAACTGCAGCGGTGGTTTTCTCCCGACTTGGGTTTCCACCTAAAAATCCTGGTGTTCATGTGTGATGCTTTATGTGATGGTTATTCTGTTGTTACTACTCATGTTTATTGTTAACTTAACATCAGATGAATGAATATTGCAAAGAACTAAGTTAATAAATATCTGCATATTTAGATCTCTGCTAATACGCGAGTTGTATGAAGGATATCCGCGTGTATATGCGAGTTTACTAAAGGAAAGTAGCGTATGTGTTTTAGAGAGTGAAAAAGTAAGAATTTTTGAATATGACGTGTCTTGATTCACCCCCCCCTCTCAGTATTTTTCCCAACAAGTTGTCTTTCAGGGAGGCTCTGTTGAGGTTTCTGAAGTCTATGCACAATCTGATCTCCCCCGTTTTCTTTCTCACAGCCACTAAGTTTGACACCCAGTCAAAAAACCTTACAGGGACTATTATGCCTGCATCATACATATTTTTAATCTCTTTCTCGACTGCAGGCAGTTGTTTTGGATTGATTCTGTGGAGTTTTTGTCTGAAAGGTTTCTGATTTTCCTTCAAGGGTATCTTGTGTTGTATGATATTGGTGTCATGGGCCTTTAAGTCTTCATAGCTCCATGCAAACACATCAATAAATTCCTTAAACAGGTCAATGTATTTTTGCTTCATGTTTGCAGGTATAGACTTAGCCAGCTTAATCATTTTAGGCTTATCTTCAGTGTCTATGTTGCATTCTTCTACATCTGAGTCTGCATGTTCTATAGTGGGATTTTTTGCTACATCATCAAAGTCAAAATGGTCCTCTAGGGGTGCTAGGCCTCTGGGTATGTTCTTATCTTTGGCCTGCAACACCTCCATTTCCTCATTTTCCGCTTTTTCACATCTTATGGTTGAAATTCCAGTTTCCTCAGAAAAGGTGTTTATTTCTATGTTACAAGGTGGGGATTCTTCATCAGGGGATTCCTCACTAAGGCAGTTGTCTTCGTCTTTAGAGTCTGAACTGGAAAATTCAAACTCATTACTGCCTGTCAAGAATTCCTCAATCTGTTTATCACCTTCAAAGACCTACCAATATTTTTCGTTATCTGGCACTGCAGGTCTGAATTTGGTTTGAATAATGATCTGTGTGTCGGCCGGAGTCTCATGATATGAACTAGCCAGGCAAGCTAATCTGTTAGCAATAGCGTTTTGACCCCTAGGCACAAACACCAAATCGTATTCTACAAAGTTTTTAAATATATCTACTGCATCATTCCTGTACGCTCTAAGTCGGGGATGTTTCACTATATATTCACCATTCACCTGTTTGATGACTAACTCTGAGTCTCCTCTCATAGCTATCCTACGGGCTCCTGACTTTTTCAATAGATTCAGACCCAGGATGAGAGCCTTGTATTTTGCAATATTATTTGTGCATTTGAAGTGCAGATTGACAGCATGGCTCTCGGCGCAGTCGTTTTCTGTGTTACGTAGCCACACCCCCGCTCCAGCAGTTTTCCTAGTACAGGATCCATCGAAATTCATTTCCCACAGGGGTTCGCCATTGTGTTGCGTTTGAGGGTCTGTACTAGGTTGTGGGTTGACTTGTTCTTCACATGGTGTATTAGTTTGAGGGGTGTGACTAGTAGGCTGACTGCATTGTGTTTCTGGTTCCTCTTGAGTTTTGTTTTCGGTACCCTGCCCATGGTCTTCTTCATCGTATTCTTCTAGAGTGGCCATTATGTTAAAATCAATGGGCTCTATGTTATTGGTTGTATTTCTGTTTCCTGATGTTGGCAATCCTAAGGATGGGTCGTTATAAAGAATGAAAGAATCCAGGTCTGTGTGTACAGAGTATAATGGTGAATTTTCAGGTTTCTCGGGGCTACTGACTAGGAATTTCATCTGGGACTCTCTATACAGTCTCCTAAGTTGGCCAAATATAGGGATAGTGGCATATGAGCCATCCATCTGCATCGTTCCTTGCAGTTTGGCTCCCCATGATCTTGAAAATAGCATGCCATACTTGGGTGGCACATCTGCTACCACCACATCCATGACCATACATTTAGTTGGGATCTGGGTCAAGCTCACACATAAGTCTTTGATTAGGCCTAGGAATTTTACTCTGCTAGAGTCAAACAAATATAGATCTTTGTAAGGTCGTGTTATCTCTAGGCCTAGCTTTTCCATCACTACCTTAGGCATTAAATTGTGTGATGCTCCAAAATCATGCATGGCATTGTGGAGTATTTTATCATGGATGTTGAGACTAATATAGAAAGGTGGAACTACCCCCTCCTAAAACTTTCCCTCGATCTTTGGACCGAACAGCAGGGCAGGTTGATCATTATTCAAATTTACAGTATCATTGTTTTCCCCTAAATTCAACGCTTTCAAAATTTGGCCTTTATATACATGCTGAGTGGCCAGCTCAGATAATGGTATAGAGATTTTTATTTTTTCAATCTCACTCTCTAAATTGAAAGTGGACTGACTCTTGGAAATGGTTAACGCTGTTTTATTAGCCACCTTGGTGACCGAATCAGTTTGTAATTTCTCATTATGTACAGGGTTAGGAACAATTGTATCAGGAGTACTAACTGAAGTGCTAGTACTGCTAGTGGGCTCTCCTTGTTTTTCATTCTTCTGGTTGTCTTTTTCTTTGTTTTTCCTAGAACTTTCAGCTGCTGACTTGCTATTTACAGCAGATGCTTTAGAATTTTTATCAGGTATTTTCTTGATGGTAACCTCAAGAGTCTCAGTTTTGGAATTTTCTTGGTTCTTTTCGCTCATAAGTTCATATTGTTCTCTGACCTGCATCATGGAATTTTCAAATCCTAATCTGTAATCTTCAGTTTCTAACCGTTCCTCATCCCAGTATGAAGGTGAGGGCTGATCTTCCCCTGAATCACAGTTAAGGACTGAGTCTTCTGTTTCAAACATGTTTATCGCATTCCCTTCAGACTCCTCTATGATTCCCTCATCTTCATCTAAAAAGTTTTGGAAAGGGGGAATAACTTGCTGATCTGATTTTTTCTGTCTGTTGGGTGTGTTGTTGTTTCTTCTAAAGTTTTGGTTCTGATTTTGGTTCTGGTTTCTGTTCTAATTGCTAACTGTGACAACCATTTTTTCCATCATTTGTTATAGTCTTTCCACATTTTTAGATAGTCTATCATAATTTGGGTCTGAAGTGAAAGCTATAGTGTCATCCCTATATTTTACCCTCTTCTCAGCTCTCAGTCTTGCTCTTTTCTCAATCAGGTTTGCCTCTATAGTTATAGCTCCTTTCTGCATGTCTTCTAATGTGGTGTACTCTTTATCCCTCAGCTCATAGGCCATGTCAGCATCAAACCCATCAGGGTATTTGGCCAGGGCCATACCTTGTGGAGGTTTCATGTGTGGAGGAAGAGCATTGTAAATGCTGTTGAATCTAGTGGTGTAATCATGGACACTCTCTCCCATGTTTCTCTTAAGGGTCATGTAGTCTGCTAGGAGCTGGTGAGGGTTTGCCCTAACTTCCCATTTGTTTATAAATGTCTGATATAATGCAGGGATATCTCGGATACTTCCAGGAGGTAAGCTTTTAAACCATTTCTTTACATCACCCCCTAAGCTTTGGGCAAAGATTCTCATTTTGATCGTTTCATCATCAATTTCCATATATTTGAAAGATTCTTCCATTTTATCTACATGTTGCTGAGCCGTGATTGATTCTTTAGCAGTGAAGTGTGGTATTTTTGATTGATAATCATTGGGTAGGGGTAACAAGGGTTGAGGTAAAACCAGAGGTGCATACCAAGCTGCCATGATAATGTTCTGATGAGGAATAGGGTTGGCTTGAGTAGCTGGTATATGGATGACAGGGATATTAGGACCAACAGAAGTCTGTTGGGAAGATCTAGGGTGGGAGAGCCCCAAGTTCTGAATGAAGTGGATATCAGGTGGTGTAGATGGAGGGGTTCCTCTGTCCCTAGTTTGTTGACCACTATGAGATGGTGAACTGCGAAGCTCAGGGTCTGGCTGGTCTAGATGATTGAATGACCTAGTTCTTGGTAGCCTATTAGGTAGGTCTAGGTCAGGGGGAAAGTGTGATAGAGCTGCTAGGTCTTCTAGTGCAGAATTAGCTCTATGAATGTGACTGGAAACAGTTGATCTTCTGGATGAAGGAGATTTTCTGAGGATACTTTCAGGGTTATCAACTATTTCAGGTGGGTTCGGGTCAGGGCAAGCTCTTGTATAGATGGTCCTTGAAGCCAGAATGGTATTTTCCGGACAAGCAGCTTAACCCTACTTGTTACTTCTACTTTGGTTGATTATTGTCTCAAAGGCTGGTCTCCCAGTGGAGTCTAATTGTGAAACCAGGTTAATCAGTAGGCCTATTGATCACAAGTGGAGTCTCTTCTTTTAGGAACAATGGAGTCGCCAGGTGGAGGGTTTTAGGGTATATCTAAGGGGTTACACTATCCACCACAGTGCGCAGGCACTATCACCTTTCAGGAATCTCCTTAAAAATAGCAAACTCCAACCAGAGATTAACTGGGAGGGCATTTACCAGATATGTCACCTCCGAAGAGGGTGAGATCCGGAGGCTACCTGGCCCTTTCCAGGCTCTGTCTAAGAGTATGACGGACACTCAACAATGGAGGTCGATTCAAGAAAGGAGTGACTTACTGCCAACCTAGCTAGATTTCTAAGTCTCTGAGTCTTGGAAATGTATAAGGTGGAATGCACTCAGATCTCCCCAGCGGAGTCGCCATTATGTTGGGGTTCCCATGTTTTGGCTAGGTTGACAAGACCAAAAGATGAGACAACATAGAACCACTTTCAGACCTTAGGATCTAGCCCTCCTAGGTCCAGAGAGGGATCTCTCTAAATGAGTCAAAGGGTATGTCTTTGAGGCTCTAAGTTATGATTTTAGGCTAGTTATATGCACAAGGTTCGTTTGTTTATGTTTGGTTGTTGGGAATCAGGAAAGAAGGGTCCAATATAAGACAAGGATGAGCGAAGAGGGAATCAGGCAAAGGTAGATAACTCGGAAAACATCAAGGCCATTGGGCAATGGAGTCAAGAAAGGACCTACTTGTGTTCAATGTGCAAGCTTTCAGTTGGGCTATTCATCTAGAGCATTTGGATCTTAAAGATGATATTTGGAATGGGACATTAAGGACTGAAAATGAAAGGAGGAGAACCATCCAATTCTATCTATAGATCAGGCCAGAGGTCATTTAACTCCAAACCTTCTTGGACAAAATCAGAGGCAATACAAGGGATCTTAGAAAGGCTTAATTGAAATGGACAAATCATAGTGAGGCAAAGACAGGGTTCTTGACCTCCCAGTGTTCTCAACTCATCCAACTAAATCCTAGCAAGAACATCTAAACATAGATTTCTTCAATTCATACATCAGAGAGCAGGACATGACATCCACTACACTGGTTAAATCAATTGAAATCAATATTCAGATACACATGTAAGCAGAAAACATAAAAGGCTGGGAGAGCAGCAACATAAGGTACCTATCAAGGGTAAATCTTATGCCAAACTTTTGATGTGAGCCAGTAGAAATGGAATGAAATGAAATCAAACACAAAGATAGGAAAACATCACTAGCTGCTTTAGATCAAGATCCAAAGAAACATGCTTGTCATATTAAAAACAACACCAATCAGGTACATTCATTGCCCACAGCTTGAACATTCAGCCTAAATACATCAAATCTCAGCCTATCTTACAATATTAC
This sequence comes from Pinus albicaulis, assembly GCA_034641835.2. Lineage (NCBI taxonomy): Eukaryota > Viridiplantae > Streptophyta > Pinopsida > Pinales > Pinaceae > Pinus > Pinus albicaulis. Next base: position 46,314 of record JAXQQM020068074.1, read on the forward strand.
ACAAAGAACTTGTCTCAAGAGGAAAATACTTACATTTCTCTGATATCTCATCAAAAACCTTTACAATGTTTCTTTCTGAGATTTTATAGCTGAAGGGGAGCAGAAAGGGTAGATGGAAAACTAAATGCTGATTAAACTCATGAAGAGAAAGAGGGCCGAAACCCATTCTGCTTGAATGCTGAGTGTTTAATCTCTGTCACCCCCTTTTTGAAAGAATGATCTTCTCCGGATATGATTTTGACATCTTCGACTGCGGTGTTGTACTTGTGGTGAATAAACAAAAGGAAAATGAACATGTGGAAGTCTGCTACATAAATGTTCTAATTGCTTTTAACTGTTGTCAGGGTGGAAATTCCTTCAGGGACATTGTGCATAATGAAAGCTGTGTGGGCGCCCTGTACTTTATGAAGAACAACATTCTGCGGGTGAATAAACCTTGATGTTACCTTTACTTGAGCTCAGGACCCTTTGATCGATCCTCGGGGTCTCCAAACTGGTGCTTTTCCTTTGAAACCACGGATTTAAAGCTTAAGGTTTTCATTGGCACACCCAAATCTCCTTGCCTTGCACTGAAACACTTTGTTGCTCTGTCTCTACCTCCGTCCATGCATTTCGAGCTTTAATGGTGCCGAAAGGTTTTCCATAGAGTCTAAACCCTGCTCTTTAAATGAACGTCTTGTCTTAACCTTCCCGAGTCTTTGCTCATAAATTCAGTCGATGTATATGATCGTCTTTGATTTCTCTATCACTGTAACGGAGGATGAGAAACCCAGAGGTTTCCAGCTGCTTATCATCCTGCAAGACACACGAACTGCTAAAAAAAAACATGTAAAGGGATGGTGAACACAACAGGAATGATGAGAATGGTCATATGTCGGATACGGATGAGGGTGGTGACTGTGGGAGAAACAATGGAGGAAAATGTGATGCAGTGGAGAATGCATGGACGAACGTCGAAACAGATGTTGGAATGCAAAAAAAATAATTTCTTAACCTTTGAAATGACATATATGGATGGGCGGACGAGTGTACGGTGGGACACGTGGAATGACAACGTGGCGGGGTGGAATAGTCAATAGTGAGAAGAAATAGATTTGGGCCGTCAGATCTCAAAGGAGATCAACGGTGGGGAACAATGGATAGTGGGCCAGGATTACGGCGACTACGGTTTAAATCCCGCGCAGCTTCGCTGATTGCTGACCGTTGGATGAGGCGCCTAAGATCTAACGGTTGGCATGAATATCGCTGCGCGCCCTGTACCGAAAGTTAATGTGCGATGGGCCAACGGTTTTGTAATAGTGTCGGGGCCATGTGTTAAGAGTTGAGTGGAATCGTTGGGTGCTCGGGGGAAACCACCTAGCACGCCAAAGCGGTGCGAAATAAACCAGGCGGTTTTATGGCTACTGCGCGGCAGGGACCACAAGGGCAGGCGCATTCCGGATCGTCAGATCTGGATTTTAAATGGACGGTGGAGATGTAATGTGGGGGGCCAAGGTGTACTGTCATGAGAACTTGGAGCGACCCCCCCCCGCAGTCAATGATAGTCATTTGATTGAGTCCTCCCACATCCTGAGGAGTCAACTGCGGGGGCACCATGTTTTTGACCCTACAAGTAGAGAAGAGCCTCCGCAGGGGTAAGCGCCTCTGGGACTAGCGCTTTGGTCACGGCGCGGGGTTGTATGGAGAGAAAAGGCACGGGGCTAGCGGTGAAGGGGTTGAGGCCTATTATATGGTCGGAAGTGGGTTTTAAAGCCATTTTAAATGAAATTAAAGGCTAGAAGGGGTAACGATAGGGAGATGGAAGGGGAATTTGGGGAAAACAAAGGGTGAGGGTAAGAATCAAAGGGGATTTTGGAGGGGTTTAGAGGGTTGATAGGGGGAAATAGAGGGGGACAAAAACACTTTGACAGAAGGAGGAAAAGGGGGAAAAAAGGGACGTTTGCAGGGGCACAAGGGGTAAATGAAAGCCTAAGGGAAAGGAACCAGCAGAGGGGGCTTGTATAAGGCAAAGCACAGAGAGACTTCAAGGATGATGTGTCTTCAGAGGAGATGCATTCCTTGAAGGTCTCCAAAATGATATAGCCCCCAGCTTGCTTGTCAAGAATTTCGTAGGGGGGCTAACAGTACTGATGGATGTTGCAGGTTGCTGATGACTGGACGTGATCGATGGTCTAGCCTCATCTCCATGATGACTTCTAGATGCTAGTGGAGCGTCATGCTCATCAGGTGCGGCGCGAGGTGAACGATCATGAGATGAGTTGCTGCTCGGGGATTGTCCATCATGTGCTGCAGCTCAACCACGCCTATAACGTGAAACTTTCCTCCTCAGTCGTGTAACAGTTGTCGTAGCTCCTATGACATGCTGCATCAGGTTGTACATGTCACGTGGCATGCCTCACCACATCCGTATTAGCCTATCATCGGCATGTATGTCTCTGTAATGAGCGGGCCTAATGCCTGCCTCAACAATTAATGCACTGATTTTTTCGCCCAACTCCATCCTATATCGAGTATCAGGTCGACCTCGCCTAGAAAAAGGTAGTACCGACGCACCAGCATGAGGAGCATGTCTCTCTTCAATAGCCTCCTAATCATGAGCCTTAACATATGCCATGTCCTAATTGTCATCAGGATCCACACCTGGATCATGTGGTGGTTCCAGAATCTCCTCGCCATCAAACGATCCAATGTCTGCAAAATATATACAAGTACACAACAATAATTAGACAATTTCGTTACACAATTTAATAAAAACAAGTTAAATAACATGCTAGAATAAATTTAAATATATAAAATAGTAATATTGCCTCTATCATCTGGCGGATCATCAGCTATGAAGAGGATGTTCCTCGCTAATCCAATCTAGCATATGTACAGGGGACCATAATGAAGGGACGCAGCTCATCAACACTCGCTAGTAAGTCCAGTGCATCATGTGATATCGTGGCTGGAAACATAGTCTCTCCCCTCTTGGGCATCATCTACCCCCACATGTTCATTCGGGCCTCCAACATCGGCCTACGAGGCTGCTGAACAAAATCAGGCCTCATATCTAGAAAACTCTCAAAAAATAAACAAAAAATCTTTGAAGCAAAAGGGAAGTTGACCCTCCCTTGTGCATGAGCATGACATCTTTCTAAGGCCGTAAAAAAGAATCAACATAATATAGAAGTGGGCAACTAATGAATTTCCCGTCACTATTGTTGTGTGAAATGGTCGAAATGAGAAGTGAGAGGCATTGCACGTCCTGTCTACCAAATGCACCAATATGTAACTGACCTCCATGGACCTGAAACTCTGAAGGAGATAGTACATTTGCTCCAATGTATCTCTGGGAGTAAACTAACTGACTCCCTGCTACACAACCAGCTGGAACCTCTGGGAATGAGGGAAAATCCACCCCTCTCCTTAATAGCCCTATAATGAAATAAATATCCTCCTCAGTGGGTGTGTACCACTGTTCAGGACCAACTGGAAAGCCTGTCAGTGGGCATTCCACTTACGGATAAGATGTCTCAAAAAGAAACTATGGGCCTTTAGGGAAGTAGCCTCCTCATAGAACTTGAGGAGGCCTACCTACCTTAGGAGCCCCTAGGTATCTGCTATAATAAGGTGAGGGTACGCATCTCTCTCCCTCTCTTGTGCCTCCCACTGGCGAAGCATGTCATATTGCTCCACCTGTTGTTGTTCTTCTTCTTCCTCTTCTCTCTAAGTCATTGACATATTAAATATTTTTTTTTATTAAATCAGACATGTATTTAGGAATATACATATATAACTTTTTTTGGAAAAAAAAAGCAAACCTGTCGATGTGCCACAAAAACAGTCATGCATCGGTTCCGGTGCAGCTTTCTTTTGTAGAGCACCAGAGGCGGTGCCCCAGATGACATAAAATGCACCGTATGCGGTGCACCTAAAATTTTCTCAAGCCCCGCTAACTATATATGGTGTTAGAAGAGCGGTGCACTGACTAAAATATATGCCCTGGTGCATATAGTCTTGTCAGCGCACCTACTTCCTGACAAATTATACAGTCAACGGTGTGGTCTTTTACCAGGTTGCATCGTTGATCCTGTCAGAATGTCAAATGTGGTGCGCTGACAGACACCGGGGTAGATATATTTGTCAATGCACCGCATTACTATTCCCATGGTCAACGGTGTGCCCAGCTAAATGACCGCACCGCAAATTTTTTGTAAATTTTAAAATAATGCAGGCACCTTTCAGTACCGCCCCAAAAATGGTGCAGACATTGTTAGCACTCGTTGCAAATTTTACAGGCAGCACTGCTTACTGGTGCGAGCCGAATGGTTCATGCGTACCGCGCGACAAATTTTTTTTCTTTTTTAATGGTTAATTTAAAGTTTATTTCAAATATTAATCCGCTAGAAAGCTTAGTTATGGAAAAACTAGAAAAATACCTATACATTTCACCGTCGAGGAGGCATATTCGCTGTAGAATTTGCAAAAGAAAAATTTCCCATCGTTTTTCAAAATGCAAGCCGGAGATTGATGGCCAATGCATAGCAAAAGTGCATGCAATGGGTGCAATGGGAGCACTGATGTCAGGATGGCTCAGAGAAGGAGAAATTGTACCGGTGCTTGAGAGCTCTGGGGTACTGAGAAAAGTGAAAAATGCAGTTTTTTGGCCATAATATTTTTTTTACTTAACCTCGTTCCGATGTGCGGGGTTTTATAAGCACACCGGCGTGGTTTCTTAAGAACGCACCGTGTTGTTTCAGATTTGGCACGTTTTTTTATGATGCAACGGGGTGGTTACTTAACACCGCACCAGGTTGTTCTAGTTTTGGCGCAGTGTTTCATGATGCATCGGGGTGGAATAGTGTTGAAGCCCTGGTGCTTTACAGTAATAGGACGCACCAGGAATGTCTATATGGAGCACATGGTGTCTAGTGTGCCAATTTTTTGTGTGACCGATGCTTTCTCTTGTAGAGCGCACCGATGATTGAGAGCAGAAAAGTGAAAAATGTGGTTTTTTGGCAGTAAATTTTTTTTATTTAACCCTTTCGGTGCACATGTTTTATAATTTCACCGGTGTTGTTTCAGATGAATGCACCGGTCCACTTCTATTTTGGGACAGTTTTTTATGATGCACCGGTGCGGAAGAGTTTGTGCGCACCGGTGCCTTCTCTTGTAGAGCGCACCGGTAATTGAGAGCTCTAGAGCACTGAAAAAAGGTGAAAAATCTGATTTTTTTTGCCTTAATTTTTTTTTTTAACCCTTTTCTGGTGTGCATGATTTATAGGCACACTGGTGCTATTTTTTACAAATGCACCGGTCAATTTTTGTTTTGGTGCGTTGTTTTATGATGCACCGGTGCGGGTTCTTAATATCGCACCAGGCATTTTTAGTTTTGGCGCGGTGTTTTATGATGCACCGGCGCGGAAGGGTTTTGAAGCACCGATGCTCTACAGTAATATGATGCACCAGGCAAGTTTGTATGGAGAGCATGGTGTCTGGTGTGCCAATTTTTTTTGCGCACTGGTGATTTCACTTGTAAGGAGCACTAGTGCGATGTTGAATGATAAGTGCACCGAGCGGAAAACATCTACAAAACCCTCCGCCCGCCAACCTCCTCTAGTAACCTCCACTAGAAACAGATGTATGGGGTATTTTTATAAGGTTTTCCTAAAAAACATCCACTAGAGGGTCTTTTCCTTGTTTTTGGTGAGGTAAATCCCCTCTGTGGACAGAGGCAATCCCAGTAGCCCTAGAGTGCGTCTAGCCACAAACGAGACAAGCTATAATATCGATTCCTCATTAACGAATGGACGAAGATTCTATAGATGACTTACCAGAGGTCCTACACTGTTGTTGTTGTCGAAAGAGTGGCTGCCTCTTGCTCCTGGTTTGACACATCACGATCCATTCACTTTCACGCTCAGACACCTGCACACACACAAGAAACAACGACGATATACAACATACTATTTCACATTCGTAATTATCAGTCAGTCGAAGAAGACTAAATGAATTGCATTAAATAAACATAACACAATGATGGAACCAACACCATAGTCAAGTATATTAATGAAAGAAAGGAAGAGTACAACCAAGCTTCGACGTTGCGATCTCCTTCAACAGGGTTCCAGTGGAGCGTGTCTCACAAAGGCTCGTCGGGAATTTAGACGGGGCTCTCTCTACAGAATTATCCTTGGTTCTACCTTCTCTATAGAAATTACTCAGCTATAGTATCTCTTCTCCAAGTTCAGCTTCTTGGCTATATGTTCAGCTAGCTTTCATAAAGGGAGAAGGTCTGTTTATATAGAGGAAGAGGGAGAGGTTAGGATCCCTATAATCATGGAAGGGAGTCCTATCTTCAAAAGAGTGTTCCATGGGAGGTAAAAACCACTACCTAAAGAGAGAGATCCGTGGCTTATCAACTTTAACCACTTCTAATGAGTCATCCCTGAGGTAGTTAGAAGGAAACTTCCACCTCTATTTGTTAAAAAACATTCCTAAAACAGCTGGTGCACGCACTACACAAATACAGAGCACCAGGTGGCACGGGCTCTAGTGCAAATCCTCCATATTGGCATGAGGGGTGAACTGGCTACCTGCGCCAATGCCAAAACATAGGTTTTTGTGTGCTTTTTGAGGAAATTTTCAACAGGAGAAATGATGTCCTTATGCAGAAGGATGCAAAGAAGGTGTTTGCAGAGTATGACATTGTTCACAGGTCACGGGAATGATCCTCCAATATGTGGGATGATGGATTGCAGGGATGGTGACAAAATGCTGTGTAACACTTGTAGTGATCTGTCCACATGCAGATTGAGCTTCAATAGTGCACAAATAGTTCATTCATGTATATTATTGGCATATTTTTTATATGGGCTAGAGCACAACTCTTTCACACAAATCCATAATTAATTACATATGCACCACACATATTTCAATACACCACTCTTAGTTCCAAAACCTTCCTACACTCTGATACCACATGAAGAAGTATCACACAAAATTAACACACATAAAAACATACCATAGACATGAAAAACTAGACATGGTGGAAAAGGCCAGAGAGCCTCACTGCATCCCCTCTCTCTCGTTATTAAAAAAATGTGTATAGTAAAAATATAAATACAAGAGGAGAATGTGTCTCAAGATAGTGCATCTATCTTGGACACTTTGGTTGAGACAATATCTCAACCATACACCAATATAGGAGCCTAGGCCTAAACTGAATCCTAATTGAGAGGAACAAATCCAATCTAGAAAATAAGGAATAAATTCCTAATTTTCATTATTTAATTAATTTAATTATTTTTGGATTTATAATTGTTTTTTTTCACATGAGAGTGAGTTTAACACTCACTACCTTCAGGTTTTGTTTGGACTTTATCAGAAATTTTACCTAGACTTCTGAAAAGGAAGAATGGGAGGTCTAAGAGCTGTTTACATGTAAAATGAAGTATAAGTCTGAAATGGTACTGATATATCATGTAGAACCTTCCCTCACATGTATAATACTTCTAAATCACCAGCAAAAGCTTTGAATAATTCTCCTTTAGATAGCTCCTAGGTATACCAAATGTCATGTCCAACCCTATGTGTTCTTGCTTCGAGAACTCATCAAAATTATGCAACTTAAACTTAGTGGCCTTGAACCATTCTTCCCCTGATCTGGGAATCTATTTTATTTGAGAAATGGTTGCAGGGGAGACTATAAAATTCAATATGCCCATCTTTGAAGAATTACCCACAAAATTCACAACAAAATCTTTGGAAACTTGGGCATGATACCACTGCAACTTCTGACAAAATCTCATGCAACCAGCTTTGGTGAAGGCCTCTGCAAAACTGGGATCTTCCATGACCAATTTTAGGTCCATAAGTTCATACCTGACCACTGAGCCTCCTTTTTTGGTCTTCTTATGCATGGCCATCTCTTCCAAAATAGCGTTGCTTACTTTCACAATTAACACTTGCAGAAGGTAACACCTTGACAACAAGTTGTTTTGTGGACAGAATTTAGCAATCACCCTTGACAAAAACTAGATCAGAGACACAACAGGGAATTGGTGGTGTAAATAGCTTACAGTGATGACAAAGGTGAGTGTTTATTCTCGAATGCATAAGGTTTAAATTAAGAAAAAAAAAGTGGAGGTAAAACGAAATGATGAAGTGGTGATGATAACCATGCATGACACACATTTAATTATGATTTAAAACAGGTAGGCATGTGATGGAAACTTGACCTATACCCTCTCATAAGGTTACAACTCATCAATATATGAACTGTTGTAGAAATACTGGAGTTCGTAGTGAATTCTGTTATAAAGTTGGTAGATTCGCTATGGACTAGTCAGGTGAGTTCGTAGCAAAAATCACCAGATTTGCACAATAATCATTGTGGATTCAGGTAAAAGGTGACACATGTAAAAAATCAATTATTTGAATTGATGTATGTGACTTTTTGAATTTTCCTTATGACAAGACCCTATTTACACAACACATATCCACCCTGATGAGGGGTTTCTCCATTGGGAAGGTTGGGGTGGATATGGCTGAAAAGGAGGGTTGATATGATGAGGAGGATATTGAGGAGCATAAGACCAAGGAGGAGGTGTGGACCATGATGGATTAGTATAAAGGTATATTTTGACTTGGATTGTAGTGAGGATAATGTGCACCTTGCATGCCTTTTTGATAATGCCAAGGGCCTGGGGTCTCCTTTGGTTAATGAAGCACAAATTCTCTAACCCACCTTCTACTCCTCCTTGGTATACAAACTTTAGGCTTGGGAGAGAGGGACACTTATCTGTTGCATGATTCTCTTCATGAACTAAGCAAACTTCTATAAAATTCAGTGGGAATTCATTCCTAAGATGTGTTTTAGTACATCTAGGGAAAAATATAGATAGTTTTGTTTATGCTTCCTCTTGCCTCCTTTTGATTTGTATAACATCCATTTGCAAGGAAAAGGTATGCAACAGATCACTCTTAAAATATTATAACATACTTCCAATCTCATGCTTGATGGTTATTGTGGAGGGAGAGGAACTAACCAAGCTTTTGCTAGGACTACCCTTCTTCCTAGCAACCCTAAAGTGATTCTTGAATACAATTTTGATGTCATCATAAGGAAATTTGTAGATATCTCCTCGAGATATCATTTTGAGGGTTTCCATTACACCCATCTTGATCCCTCAGAGAATAAATAGCTTGAGTGACTTAAGATCAAGGGTACAGTTGGCCCTCCTATAATTGAGTTGAAATATTTCCTCATAGTCTTCTAAAGATTCATCAGGTCCAAGGTTCATCCTAAAGTTTTCATCCTTTGTTTCGTTGAACCTACAGTAATCTCGGTATTTTTACTTGAAGGCTTGTTGCATTTGGGCCTGGGTAGTGATGTTTCCTCCAGGTAGACTCATAAACCAGTGCAAGGTTGCATCTTTAAGGGTAGAAGGAAACAACTTCATAAGTTCTACTCATCAAAGGCAAAGACATAGGTCCTACAGGCAACAAAAAACTCAAACATGAAGGTGCTAGGATCCTCAGAGGTTACGCCATGGAAATGTGGAAGGGAAGCCAGGCTTATATTTTTTCATTTTAGCCTCTCCATTGGTTTCTCTGATAGGTAAAATCTCATTGTTCCTGTTTTTTGAAAATGGAAACAAGAAATTTGTAAAATGGAACCCAGGATGCTTCTATTTTAATTTTCCCTTAAATTAGAATTAAATTGTAATTCCACATCACATGACAGCTTGTAAGTGTTAATTGAGTTAGGAAGACTTAGTTAACTCAGTCAATTCGAGTTTACAGTCAACTGGAGGCATGTAGAGGTAACTCTAAGTTTTAAGGGGTCCAGTTGCAGTTTATTTTGAGTTGTAATTAGTTAACTCAATTATTTGAGTTAAAATCAATTTAACAAGTTCTAACCGGGAGATGAGCTAGTGATAGGTCCAGTGAATTAAATGTGTTTTAATTCACATATAGTGATCAATCATATAATTGATAATTCTCTATTAATAGTTGTTGCATGTTAGTTCTAATGGAGGCCTAGTTGAGATTGGAGTTAAAGGGAAGAGAACTATCGGTTGTATAATTATAAAATTATACATGTCATGCATGAGGTCATCAGGATGCCTTGGATGTATTGTGAAATATATTTATGGAAATTTCCTCATTAATACGGACTCAATTATCCCAAGAATGCATGATCAAGGCTGGTTAGGAAGAGGCAAGGAAGTGGTTAAACATTGGACCAAACTTGATTAGATCAGTGTGAGATAGTTAGCAAAGTGCAAGGATTTATTATGAAGAGAAATAGCATTGTATTGTTTCATGGTCTTGACTTTATGCACAAGGGCATCACTCAATTAACCTATAGCATAGCACGTGCGTTCATGGCATACTAAACAATACCCTTAATTTGACTACATATTGGAAAATACCTCTAAAAATCACTTTATTTAACCCCCTACCAATACTAACCCATTGCATTTTCCCAATTTAAAAAACCCCTACTTTCACTAGATATTGTAGGTATCTATTTTTTCATTAAAAATTTTTACACCCCTTTATATTTATATCCTTAACATAATGACATGATGCCTCTCTTATGACCCCACATGCATTCTACAATTCACCTTTATTCTTGTGATATACATAAGAGATGCATATTAGTATTCCCACAATATGATTACTCAATCCACACTCAAGCACATCGCACTATGATTTGTGGCATTTAATGGTCTAAGGCATACAAAGATCAACCGCGATTTAGGAAGATTGATTATGTGCATGTCTATAAAATGACATATAAATTGAGCTATATGATGATGAAAATTCAATTGATCAATCTTTATGAATATGTTTGCACCAAATAAGGTGTTCAATCACAAGTCTAGACCCTCTTCCCTTTGAAAGCCTCTTGTTCAAAAATCCAACTACAACCTCATGTACTCAAACTAGTGTCTTATTAAGGTGGAACAAAAAAAGTTATAGTTTCGAAGAGTTATGTAGAGAAGAAAAGGAAAGGCCAGGATGAGATTTATGAGACCCTCCCTTTGCTTTAATGAAAAAAAAAAAACATTGTTCTCTATTGTTTTTAATTTAAGTGTTTTAATGAGAGCCCCATGGTATATTTTATTAAGACATCATTTGGAAACGACCCATGTGGATGGAATTAATGGTATTTTAACCTTGGTAATGTGATTTAAAGAGCTCTTACCACTAGATTTCTTGTTTTCAGGATTATCAAAAATATTTTGTAAGAATTGTAGACAGATTCCCCCAAGTTCAAACGGATGGTATTATGTGGCTAAGTTTTATGAACCTTCCCAACATCAACATACTAGGTAGGTATACCCCCAAGTTTTTCAATAATCATCTTTCAAAGATGGGATTTCACATTTGGAGGGATCTATGGGGTCACAACACTATCTTGGTTGAATTGGAGAAGAATTAATAAGCCCAGTATTCACTAGCTTAAGACAAGAAAGTGTTTTCAAAATGATACCAGAAATTTCAAGGCCCATCTGGAGGCACTGGAGATATAGTCATAATTATTGTAACAACTATACTCATTAACCTCAAGATGAATCTTCAGTCATAATTACAGTAACAACTATACTCAACAACCTTAAGATGAATGTTCAACAGTTTTCACAAAAGGGGATCATTGTCACCATGTCACAGAGAATATTGCTGCTATACAGATGCCAAGGTTATTGTGAAAAAAGCAAGATCTGTCATGTTTTCATTAAAAATTAGTATACAAATGTGAAACAGGGTCACTCACTGACACATAGGTCACATTCTATAGATTACTTCCCTTGACAGTCTCATTATTATCTATAGACAATATTACTATAAATTTAATTTTCAAATCAAGGTTCTCTTATGCCACCAAAGGTGTTGAGACATCATGACGATATTAAATGATCAATCACCATGCACAACCATACTGCCTCAAGAATCAAATCTTGCAACAACCAACTGAAATTAAATTTGTTAATAAGCTTCAGAACAAGCTATCTATGATACACAGATAGACTCAAGACTTATTTGCTTCTAGATAGACAACTCAATAGATAAAAATCCTAGACAATTGTATACTTTAAGGCTTGGTCATTAACGTGGAGTAAGTCCTTCAATTGAGATCGAAGTCTTTCTTATATATAGGTCTTTCTCTAGGTAAAATTGCTAGCTTTAGGCCGACTTATCCTCTCATAGAGGTCGACTTGTTCTTTGCACCATGATGAGGCCTTGGAGGGTATTTGACTCTAGATTTGACTCTAACATGCCCAAAAGAGTCTTCCATACATGACAATGACTCAACTAACTTGTAGACCAAATGAAAAGTCCTAGAAGCACTCAACAGGTACTTGACCTAAAAATAAATTTCCCTTGAGCATGAAAGCCATGCCTCAAGAATTTAATAATAATAAATTTATGTTTCTCTTTACATCAAATACATAAAATCATGATTACATATGTCATTATGAAGAACTAACCTAGTTACATATTTCAACATGGATTACCCCCCTCCCCTGCGTCATCATGCATCACATATATTGTGAGAATTTAAACATCTGTATTACATTACCCATCATTATAACCATGCAATTTCATAATCATATACTCTAACAAAACATGATTAGATATCCTCACATCAAATTTTGTTGAGCCCCAACAAGATAATAAACAAATACAAACATCCACATACATCATAATATAGGTCTACCCATCTAAGGGCCTCAATGTGGAGCATTAAAATGAGTTGAACATTGTAAGGTTTATCCTAGGATGTTTTCGTTGACATTTTGGGATATTGCCTCCATAAAAATTTTGGGATATTTCCTCTATAAAAATTTTGAAAGCTCCACACCTTGTCTACATCAACCCTTATAGGCAAAGGGAAATGCTTAACTTATATTCCTCTTTATGAGTGTCATGCACTTTAAAATCTAATTTGATATTTCTCATCCATGTATGCATTCCAACATCACCTTCAAAGTCATAGGGATTGCATTTTATCTTTCTATCATTTTCTCAACCTGCCTTAGTGTTGCAAGTTGTCATGTGAAAAAATGTCATTTAGAATCACCAAGTGATTATTTTTCGTGATTCTTTTTATTTATCAAAATTCAAAGTTTGATTACATATTGCCAAAATCTCAGCCTTGTAGCTCGTAAACCAATTTGTATGCATACAAAGATGCACTACTATTGCAACTACAACAGTACAAGAAGAAATAAAATAACAATAAACCCCAAATAAGTAGAAAATGACAATAGGAAAAACAATGTTTAGAGGCATCCAAATAATATCAAGCAAGAGCTCTACAATGTAGGTTGTTAATTGTATTGATCAAGTAATGAGTTACAAAAGAAGGGGAAACCCTTGGTTATACAAACATGAAGAAACCATAACTTCAAGCTCAAGTAACTATTAAGTGTCATGACACTCTTATTACAAGAAAGTGGCCTTTTACAATTATTGAAATAAGACACCATGAGACCTAATACTAGAACATTAATATAGACTATGAGCTTATGAAAGTGGCCTGTTATAATTATTGAAATTATAAACCATGAGACCTAATACTAAATCATTAATAAATGTACAAGTCTACATACAAGATAGCTCATATTCATAAATTTTAATACATAATAAATATGGAATGGTTAGATGCACAAAATTTTACCCATACATACATATATGGTGAAGTGGAGTTATGTATAAGATATCTTAGATTAGCTAGGAGATGGTGATGATGAGATGGCATGCTAGCTATAAACTACACAAAACATCCCAGACTTAATCATGGAATTTTTATAGTAGATTGAGCATGCAATTCAGGCTAAATACCATAAACAACCAGCCTCTCCTTCATGCTCATGTTTCATGGGTAAGAATAACAATAGAAGTGCCTACTCTGGCAAGAAGAAATCATCACTACTTATTTCTAGGCCATTTTGTATGAAGAGTAGAACAATGTGATTAGATATTACAATTAGAATTTTCTACTTTACCGATTTTTGCCCTTGGCCATTGCTATCCCTTTCCCTCTTTTAACCATTCATATTGAAATTTTTTCCCACCCACTCACTTTTTATGTCTCAAAATCCAGACCAAATACATTTAATGATTTTGCAATATTCAAATACATTATTGCTGGCCCTTCCTCAATACCTTCCCACTTGAAGTTGCACCCTGAAAACAAACACGTGGAATTTCATTACATAGTAGTCTTGTAAAAATTTCACATAGAAGTAGACCTATTATGGAAAGTCTCAGAAAACTATGGAATAGATTCAAATTAACAATTCAATCAACTAGTTAATAAGACCAATAAAAACTACACTATACAAATATGAATAATTATGTTCTAACTTATAAATTTATGAAATTTATTGCCGTATATAATTGGATCTACTTACAACATTAGATGGTTGGTCCCTTATGTAGTACATAAATCTCAACATGGCCTCCAAAGTGTCTTTTGTTATCTGAAATTTGACATCAATTTCTCCAGATGAAGATTGTGTAGTTTCCTGAAGCTGCATGTGTGGAGAAAATATAAATGAATTTTAGAAAGCATGCTAGTGTAGAACATTTCTCTTAAACATAACCAATAATGAATCAAATTTCAAGCATTTTTTTCATATGAACCTCTCCTCTATCATGAATGTTAAGCCATTCTTTGATGAGCATCAAAGATCTAAGTGTCTTTGACATCCACACAGTTGACCCAAAACAAAAGGCATTTTATCTTATGTTCCAAAGACATTGAAAAAAAATAGATGATGTTCTTCTTTGCTTGCATACGATGGCATACAATACATATATTAGTATGGAAAAATAAGGAATTATACAAAGTTGTAAAAAAAATTTGTATGAAGCAAAAATACATATAAAACGTAATTTTTCACTCATTTTTTCCAATGCCAGTTTTGTACATATATATGTGAGTTATTTCATAGCCACTGCCTGACCAAGTTACAAAATCTGAAATTTCCAGTTCTCTCACAAATAGACAGATAACATGTAACTGTCAGTTATACAGTAAATATTTGAAGTGTCTAATAATCAATCTCACTGTCTACAATAGAAATCAAGATCTTGCCCCAAGTGGCCTCTTATTATTCATAAATTCTAGAGAATATTAGCCATCATTCTTGTGCAAAAACACTAGTCTTAAAGTGATTACATAGCACTCTCTCATGTCCAAAACATTTAGGTTTGATAGTTGATCAAATTCTATGGGAAGGTCTTTCAAAGAGTTGCATAGTGAAATATCAAGAAATTCTAGTTGCTAAAGTCTGCAAATGGAAGGAGGAAGCATTGAAAAGCTTGGACTTGCAGACAATCTCAACAACCTAAGTGACCTTAAATTTCCCAAGTCATCAGGTAACTTTTGGATAAGATGACAATCTGTGACAAACAACCTTTCCATGGAAATTAAACTGCATATGTTTGCTGGCAATTCCTCCAAATCGCTACAGTGATCAAAGATAATTTATACAAACTTAGGAAACTCTAGGACTTGCCCCTTGTCAAATAGAGTCATATTTCCCAAGTCCTCGCAAAGGCATACAAATAATTTTTCCAAGTTCTCCTAGGATCTACAGTACTCGTAAAGAGGAGGTAGTATCAACTTCTCAAGGAATACAGACTTAAGCTGGGTAACTGACAAAAGCACTGACATTCCTTTATGTATTGCATGCTTTGAATTGTAATTGTACATGATAAAAACCTGAAGTTTTGGCATGGTATGTAAAAATGTTGGAAGACAGTATTGACTTGCATCAAAGAACAAAGCCAGAGCTTTCACCTCAGAAAAATCTGTTTGAGACCAATCTTTTTCTTCCATTGAACCTATAGTAATGTCCCATAAATGCAAAATTCAAAAAGATGAGATGTTATTCTAATAAAAATGCTTCCTTATTAAACTTGAAAAAATAGTAAATTGAAGAAATAATTATTCAATGCTTATGCAGTGAAAAGAAAATAAGTTTCAGGGATGACCTGTATGAATTGAAACAAATTGAACCTGAGATGTATGCTCTAGTGCCAACCAGTTTGTGGGAATACCATCCTCTTTAGTAGGCATGGAAAGCCTCTTATGAATGACACTATCCTGGCTAGCCAAATGCAAGGCTAAATCATGCATCAAATTATGTTGGGTAAAGAAAATATCTCTAGCATAATCAACTGAAATGCCTAGATTCATGATACATCAAAACTTTTATTAACCAAAGGTAGTGATCTGAAAACACCTTTATCTTTACCAGCTAACACATTGATTTATCTTACCTTCTTGATTTTTGATTTTTTTTAGCCTCAAATTTTTTGCAAATATGGTGCTCATAAAAGACTTTAAAATTAAATTGAGATACAAATATGAAGAATGAGAATAACAAAACAATCAGCAAATTTATTGAAGGAAGAAAATCTAAGAAAGTTCCTCACCTTGAATCGATTGTGAGATTTAGGAGATTTCGACTTGCAAGTTCTAACAAGACCACAAAAGCATCTTTTATATCCATTCCACAGAAATATACCCAAATATCCAGCAATTAATCTACACAGATCTATCTACCCTTGGGAAATGCCCCCAAGTCCATAAAGCATTCCTTTGTTTCATCATCAAGGACATCAATACTTGTTTCCAAGCAATGGAGCAGATCCTCTCTGTGATGTTTCGATATAGATTCTGCTCTTGAAAGTTTCTTCTTAGCCTTTTCCCAAACTGGTTGTGGCTCATGGCGCAAAGATCTTCTAATCACCTTGAGGGAAAGTGGTAAACTCATACAGACTGCTTCAACTGACAAATATTTTAGCAGTTAAACATGTTAATCTTTTGCAAAAATATAGAGCATTAAAAAAAATTCTGGAGTTGTTAACTCTCTGATTTTAGACCTATAAAACCATTTATCTATCAAAGGGACATAAAATCAATCTGAGTTTGAACACTTTATAATAAGATGCAAAGAATTCGAGCAGGATAGAGAAACAAGCAGTTAGGGTATGATATTTTGAATAGTATGTCATATTCATACCTGTTTAACAACAGCTTCGTCATTTCTTGTTGGAATTGAAGGTTGTCCAAAGGCCCAGAAACAGAAATGAGACAGGGCATCATCCTTCTGCAGCATGGGCATGTTATACACGTGACCGTTGTCTGTATGTGGAATAGTGAGATCCTGCCTGGTTGTGATAACCGTTTTGCAACCCTCTGCTTCAAACAACAACTATTCCACATCTGATTTTGACCAAACATCATCCAAAATCACCAACATCTATGGATTTCCTTTTTAAATGAGTTTATTCTATAGTTGGTTGTGTGCATCCTTGATGCTCTAAAATAGAGGCCTTCGACCTCCGATTATTTTATCTCACATAATCTCCAAAAGGCCCATTACATTTGGAGACCATGCAATGCTTATGGAAACTATATTGTTTTGGAAGAAATTTGATAATCACAACGAGAATCAGCACTGTAAAAACCAAAAGGGAAGAAATAAAATGGAAGCTGTGTGTGACGATTAAAACAGGGGAGTTTTTCTTACCTTTGACTTCGGGATTGTTGCAAGGGGCTAATGAAATGGTAGTTTTTCCACTTCCACCCATCTCTTCAACCCCAACGATACTAACTCCCTTCTTGAATAGGATATGTTTGACATCACTCACAATATTATTCAAACCCACTACAAATTTTTGCATACTCGAGACTTGGGAGCTATCTCTGCCGGTGAACTGCTCAGACTGTTCAGACATTGTGGTATCATGCGACCCATCAATGGCACTCTGAAATAATTCAGTTGTGCTCATTTGATGAAGCATGAATGAGTTGGTGCTGGCATCATTAGTCATCTTAACATTAACCCTTTCCATTATAAGCCGACCTATTTCCTTAATAAGTTCAGATTTTTTGCTAAAACCCTTGAAATCCACATCTGGGTTGTGGACATCAAGGGTACGCAAGAAATTTTTGACATTATTTTCTATCTTTTGGATCTTCTTTCCATAGTGATACCTTCTATATAAATTAAATCTGCTCATATGCTCTAATTTTTTTACTATGTGAAGGCCATCTTATCCAAATAGTAAGGAAGACAGAGGATATGTGGCTTGAATCTGCAACTGGAGGAATAGAAAGAACTGCAAGAACCACGTGCATATTGGGGATGGCCAGAAGGGAGAAGGACTCCAAAGGTTCACCTTCTACAAGAGAATTGCCTTTATTTGTTCCCATAACTAAGTCGGGGCATAGCCATCCATAAAATAAATTGATGAAAAACATGAAGAAACTGATAGAGTTGTGGGCAATGGTTTCCTATGCAATGAACTACTTAGCATTGCTCAGTTGATCTACCATGCAATGATTCATTTTGCTGATATTATTGGAACAAGATATAAGGGCGCTACTTATGACAGGTTCAAGTAAGAAATTCTTCTAAAGGAAAAGAAAAATAACAACACTAGATTGGAAGACCTTAAAAAGTAAAGGGAAACAAAAGGTGCACAATAATTTCTTGCGGTTGTAAGGATAGGAAGAGTGAGACCCTCCTAAATTTTCCAGTTTATTGTCCCAAAGGAACAATGTTTATTAAATCCAGCTACGCATTTGCATAAATAAAATATGGGGCATTGTTATATGAATTTTTTAATGCATTTATCCAAAATATTCGTGTGCAACATGTTGTACAAGTCATAATAGATAATTCTTCTAGTTCTAATTATGTGGAGATCGACAAGATGTTAATGGAGAAACACCCCACATTCATTTGGAATTCTGGTGCTGCCCATTATATCGACCTAATTGTTGAGGACATGGGCAAAATTTACTTTATCAAGAATGATTAATCAGTGAGGAACATCACATAATTTTTATATAACCATGGATATGATCTTAGCCTAATGAGGAAATTGAAAAGAAATTGAATCTTAACCATTTCTTATTTTCTTATTTTCTATAGATGTTTGGTGGGAAAATTATGCTAGAAAAGAAAAAAAATTATAGAGATTTTCCATATCAGTGCCTAGCCAGACTTGTGCTTAAATTTGCACTCACAAATTGGAGTGTGTTTCAAAAAATACACAAAGGTGCAACATGTTAAAATATCTATGTCTTAATAATACAATCTACATCTAATACAATCCTTGATTATGGCTGAAGCAAATTGGGAAAACACTTGATATGGACACCATTTCCTTATATAAAATATTGACACAGGGTACAAATGGTTGGTGACAGCATAGCCATGTTATGGAGAAGTCATTTAAATTGTTAGATGAAGATGAGTAGGATCAGGTGATAGGTTGCATAGGCAAATGTCCTACAACAAACAAAAAAGGAGAATGAGGAAAGTCAGGTGCTAGCCTCTGTACCTATACAAACTGAGATACCAATTAGTAAGAATTCAACTGTTATTGCAGGACTTTCCTCTACTAGAGGATGACATGTTACCTTTGCCTATAAAAAATGGATTCCAGAGGTAATTCTCCTCCACCCATCAGCCAATGATGGACTCCAAAGATGAAAATCCCGAAACCTCACTTATTTTAAGGATTACAGGGATTATTTTAGGGATGTTTGGAATCCAAAGTGGCTAATTTTGAGCATTCAACAAGGAAACTAGCCTAAGGCAACCATAGGACTTCGCCCTTTAACTATGAGGGAATCCAGAGATGGAGATATCCTCCCTTAGTCAATTCAAAAAGGCATGCAAATCACCTCTTATTTGCAAGTAAAACAGAAATGTGAGCAATAAATATAAATTTTCCTTTGTATACAAACTCCAGAGACCAGATAAGGGAGAATAAAAAGACATTTTTCTCAAACAGTCACCAATGGGATAATCAAGTTTCTCTGTAACATCTCTTCAGTAAAATAATTATACCTTCATTCCATCCTTGCATTTTCTATTTGGGGCACCAAAAAGAAGAATCAAGGCTTTTTTGACATCCTCGTGTCCAAATATTTCTAGAGCTAAGGAACATGCCAGCTTGTTATAAATGTCACCATCCTTAGTAAGCAGAACGACAAGTAGTTCTATTTGTTCTTGTTCATCACCTTGTAAAATGTACCTACAGTTGTTTGAAATTAATGATTAAAATAAGAAATATAGAGAAAACATGGATCAAATAAAAACTTCACTAAATTGCACATTTTAAAAAACTGCATATGCTAGACATGTGCAACGAAAGAAAAATTGTTAATCTACCTGCACTAGATGTGGAACTTTACATATCTATATAAAGTAATACCTGTTAATTAATACCACCATCATCAAAGTAATACATGTTAATAAGTGAAGAAGCAGCTTGACCCACAATAAGTGACAAAACACTGACTATTACAAGCGCCCAATGGGTCTTCCCTTTTCCTGCAAATATATTTCTATTGGGGCCTCTTCCTGGATCTACATCCTTAATCAAACAAGGGCCTAAAGTTCTAATCTCTCAAGGTCATTCAAATTATATTACAATAGCTTGCAGATAGATAGTTCAATCAAATATAAAATTAATCTGAAAGATTCAACAGACATACCTTCTTGTACTGCATCCCTTATCAAACCAGGGCCTAAAGTTCCAATCTCTGTAAGTCAGTCAAATTATATTACAACAGCTTGCAGATAGACATTTCAGTCAAATATAAAATTAATCTGAAAATTTTAATAGACGTACCTTCTTGTACTCTGTTGTGGCTTTCTGGAATAACACCCATCTGAATATCACCCATTAGAAATGAATTACCAGTGTGCATCAAGAAAATTACTCGGCTTGTGGATGTATCACCAAGAATTACTAGGCTTGTGGATGTATCACCAAGAAAAAGTATACAACACCTCATGAGTTGTTATCTTTAAAGAAACACATACTGAAACATAAACACTATGATGAATCTCAAACATAGAAGAAGGAAACTAGGAACCGGGCCTAAACAAATTGCAGTAGTGATAATGGGGCAATATAGGTAGACTTTGATAGTTTTCAGGGCTTTTTCATTGCAGTGTAGGATGAGAAATGGAATTAGAATGAGCATTTAGATAATGAATTCATTCTATAAGAAGAAAGTAACACAACATAATTGCCTTTACAAAACAGAGCATAAATTGATTTATGAATTCTGTTTATAACACTTTAGAACAATCAGTGAAAGCATAAGATATGAAATGGAATTGAGAAGTAATTCAATGAAATGAAACATGAAGGAGATACAATGCTATAAATCCATACCACATGAATCCCAAAATTCTTACT
This sequence comes from Pinus albicaulis, assembly GCA_034641835.2. Taxonomy (NCBI): domain Eukaryota; kingdom Viridiplantae; phylum Streptophyta; class Pinopsida; order Pinales; family Pinaceae; genus Pinus; species Pinus albicaulis. The sequence continues at coordinate 67,557 of JAXQQM020068074.1, forward strand.
ACAACTGCCTCTGTATTATCAAAAAAAAATCTCCAAGAACAATAGCTCTCCTATGATATATCCAATATCCAACCCCCCTCTATTACAAAAACATTTCTTTTTTATAGGCTAAATTACAAGGGCCTATTTTTCCAAAACAATAAATGTCTTTTTGCAAAAATAAAAATAAAAATGATATCAAGTTGGCCAAAATATAAATACTTGCAAAAAGACTCTGTTGGCACATTTGAGCTACAAACTATGATTTATATGTCCAAATTGAAAAATAGGAAATCAAACTACCACAAAAACATTCAAAATAGAATGCACTTCATGTGTTAGCCATTGATCTAGTGTAAATTTGTTGACTTGAGTGAACAGAAACCATCCTGATTGAACCTTGTGCCATTACATCCTTGATATCCTTTCTAGCAAGCAAACCATTAATCTAAAAATTCAAGGAAAACATTAACATTAGTGAGAATAACCACATACTTTTCTTCAAAACATATTCATAAAAAAGGAACCAATTCTTCTTGCTTTTCGTGATTAAATGGACCCACTTCAGAAGAACCACAGTAGAAGGCATCCAACATAAGTGTTGAGGTAAGGGATGCCCTTATATTCAAATTGTATATATGTGTTGAGGTAAGGGGTACATATAGTTATATAGGTATGTAATTATATTTTTTTTATGGAAGAAATACTAAATTAATGTTTGAATGAAACACAACTACAAAAATATGAATGTCTAGTGAAAGAAAATTACACCAAAAAGTAGGTAGCAAAAAAAGGTTGAGTTATCTCGAAAATTCACCATTTGAAGTATTCACTAGACCTAAAGCCAAAAAGTATAAAATTAACATCATGTTCATACAAACAAATCAACAAAAATATAACGAAAAATTATTTATATATAATCCAACATATGGAAATACATAAGGAAAGTGAAAGTAGAATGTTTTGAAAATTGATCTTGTTCAAATTTTTCACAAAATTTGAAAAAAACTTTGTAATCACTTTCTTCTAATTTGTATGTATCATTCTTAGCATTGTACGATAATTTTTCGATTTCTATAATAGATTCAAGTTGTACAAAAGCATCATCAGTCAAATCATGTGTATACATGTGCTGCCCCTTTATTCTACTATACCAACATAATTGAAGCTCGATGCCTTCTAATCTATCCAAAAGGTCGATGTCATTATGGTAATCAAGCACCCTATTACCATCCTTCTTACTTATTATTTGAACCCTTCCAATGTACCACATTCCACAAGAAACACCTTGTTTTGACTTCGAGGAACACATTTTCTTGTAGTACGTTTAGTGGGGGGAATTGAGTTGTTTTCAAACAACACCCCACAATCTGATCCAATTCCAAAGCCAATTGAAACACCCTTTTCTAGAGTATTCCAATCTTGCCTAAAGTAGACCCCACTTCTCAGTTTTTTCAACCTATATTTGGATAATGTTGGATTTCCATTCAACTAACTAACCAAACATGCTTTGAACATATCCTTACCATCAAGATTCACCACTGGTTTTATAGTTGTGCTTACATTTTCATCAGTGGAATCTAAAATTTCATCCAACTCATGTCTCCACTCACTTTCCATTATTTGAAATTCACTTTCATCATGTACCAATGAATATGAAGATTGAAATATAGAGTTGGAACATATCGGTGGAGAATCATCAACTACTTCATCCACAATTTGGAATGTTGGATAATCTTTATCCTCTGTCCATGGTTTAACCCACCAATAACAATGAGTGTAATTTTTCGGCTTCGTTCCAAGAGTTGATAAAATGTCTTGTGCATCCTTCAATCCATTCTTAAGGGCTTCTACAATTTTAGCGTCTGTGGATATTGAATCATATTGCGACAATATGTCAATGTTTTGTATTGTTTTTTGGTGCAATTTATTCCAAATGTTTTCTTGCTTCTTATGGGATTTATTAAAATTAAGCCCTTGGGAATTTGATTCTTCTTCAACAAATTTATTAAGGGTTCCAACAGCATGAAGCAAGTCAGTGAAATCATAGGCCCTCTCCACTCCAACCATCCCACCAACTTTTCTAAATAATTTCTCACATACATCTGAACCAGTCAAGTGAAAAACACATGGCAAGTTAGAGTATTGATCTCGAAACAATCTCATCAACCAAACTGAAAAATGGCAAGAAATTCTCACATCTTGATATGCCTCTTTTCTGATGAAATTTATGTTGACATTAGTATGAGATTGCTTTTGTACCCAACATAACCATAATGCGAAGAAATGATGAACTCGTGAAGCAATTCGCACTCTTTCCCATAGGCTCAAACTATGAGAAATAAAGATGTCAATGTAATCAGAAACAATCATTAGGTAAGTCTCTGTAGCTAGTGTCCTATCTAGCTTTCCACTTTGCATACTTCTCAACTCTTTCAAACACCTCTGAACATTCCTTGAAGCAATGTGTTGTGTGGAACCCCAATTTTGTTGATCCATCCTCCCTATATCTTCACACTTAATCTTGTGATCATCCAATTTAAAAGTGTGATAAACCATTCTAACATGGCCAAAACTTATGTACTCATTTCCTAAAACCAATTCTCATCGACCTCTAAACAAAGGATTCAATAGCTTTTTTCCGTTGTGGATGTAATCTTGGTCATGCAATCCTGTTACAATGAATATGGTTGCAATGTAACCATATTGAATTCATATTCATGTGTTCATTTAGAGAACTAACAATATTACCACTTGTCTGCACTAAGCAAAACCAATTATTATGTCGTGTACATTCGACTCTCACTTTTTTCATGTCTTTATAGTCTGCAAGTGTTTCTTCCACCACCTTGAAAAAATTAGGCTCTTGTGTCTTGTTGAAATCATCTAGAAGTTTGATTGCTTGATCAATATGAAATCGATTTCCAACCACCGTTGTTTGTTTTACTTTTTTACATGAAGGAATTTCACTACCACTTGGCATTGAAAGGTGTTGTTGATGGGACTTTGTTTTCATATGATGGTTTTTGAAGTTCGTCATTGTTCGCGCTACCAAGGATACATTAGTTGTTCCATAATCAATGCCACAAATTACAGAATGGATCTTTATTTTAGATTCTCCCTTTTCTGAATATACTTTGAGAGTAAGTTTCTCATTGACAAACTCTTCCATTAAACTTTTCACTTTTTTTTTCCCAAGATCAATACACAAGGATAAAAAATTGTGGCTTCTTCCACTGACAAAGACATATTTTCAACTCTTGTTTGTTTATGCATAGGTTCCTCCACATTCTCTTCAATGTTTTCAAAGATTGGTATTGTTTCCACTGCATTTGAACCCCTTGTTTCCACATCAAATGTGCCTAGTTTCCTCTTGATGCCTAAAAGTGTTGTATAAAATTTCCATTTCTTCTCTTGCTTTGGATTTAAAGCTAATCCATCCTAGATAAAATCAAAAGGGTATTCAATGATTCCATCATCCACAATTTCATCATGGATTTCAGCAAATTTACAACCTTCTCGACACCTGACAATGCCAATGACAGGTTTCTCTTCATCGATAGTAATTTTATAAGACAATTCCATCTGTTTTTGCACATAAATAAATGAAAAAGTAAGTAAAATTCTACAAACATATTGGGTTATTATGAAAAAAAGAGCAAGGAAGCGAGGTATACGCTTTTAATTCAAAGCTCCAAAAGACATGAATAACTCTTACTATTGCGATGAAACACCTTGATTCAAAATGTACTATGGATGGATTCCTCAAATGGCACTAAAACCAGAGATAAAATAGAGTACTAAAACAGATTTGAGAGTTTATTTATTGAGTCAAACATTGACAAACTTATAAGCAAGCTTAGGCCCTAAATATTCCTCAATTTTGGCCTTATTTACATCATTTTTTTGTGTCCTAAAGAGGTCAAAACCGTGTCAAAACCAAACCATCGTAGCTTTTACTATTCGCTGGTATGAAATGGATTTTATTCAATTTATTGTTCGCTAGTATCTAGGGCTTGTGATATTATTCAATTTATTGTTCGCTATTATTGAAGTACCAAACTTCTGATCTAGTTTTTATACGGGTTTAGCTACTATCATTAATCACCTCTACATCCTTGATGTTGGGTATACTGCTGAATTCTTTCTGGGTAAATTTTACTTTAATTATGATCAAGGGTAAGTTTTCTCTCTCCTTTAGTTAACAATAATATTCATATTAATCATGCAAAAATATTTTGTAAGGGTAAAATCTTAGTTGTGCTGATAGGAATATGCTAATAGCCAATCCATTAGTTGTTTTAAATGTATTTTACATGCATTCACTTTTTCAGAGTTACTTGGTATTTCTAGTGATGCTTATTTGTGTTTTATATACTCTTTGTAGGCTTGTCCGATGACGATCTTAGGGAAACATCATATGAGGTTCTTCTTGCATCTGTAGGAGGAGCAATGTGAGTTCTGATGTTGTGTCTATTGTAAATATTGATATCTGGTTGAAGGTCAATTAATGGTGGTGAAAAATCTACACAGTATTGTGTTTTTTCCCTACAAAAGGAAAGTTTTTTTATTGTTTTTATCATTTGGCCTAATCTACGCAACTAATGGTAGGGGCCTTATATCACCAGCAAAGGATAGAAGGTATGAGAACAAACTAAACCTATCAAGGAATTTTCCTCATGGAGTCCAAGATAAGTACCAATGTAAACCTGCCAGAACACCTGGACTTGTTGGCTTGTTGGAGACAATGTGAATATAGATGGAGGAAAGTTGCTATTCCTTTGTTTCTCCGACTTAATTTCATGTGCCTTTGGTTTGAATAGTGAAGTTTTTCTATGTCCAAAAAAAAATTCTTCGAAAATGGTATGATTTACTGATGGCACACAAGGAAGATTTGGGGAAGCTTATGAAATTAGAAAATGGAAAGCCTATAAAAGAAGGTTTGGGAAAGCTTGTAGGTGTTTTTAGTGCCATTACTCCATGGAACTTCCCACTTGCCATGATCACATGCAAGGTATGTTGAAGAAATTGTGAAACTATTCAATTGTCTAAAAAACATTATATGAATGAAGACATACAATGGAATTTTGGTTTAATAAGAACATTTCTGATTTCTGCTATAATACTAAATCTTGAAGAAATTGTGAAAGTATTTAATTCTCTGAAGAAATTATATCAATGAAGACATACATTGGAATTTTGGTTCAATTCGGAACATATTGATAGAACATCAAATGAAATTTATGCCTGTCAAGAGTCACTCACAGAGAATTATTGATTACCTTCTTCATGAGCTCGATGTTGTAGAGTGCTTTATCATGCCAGGTGTTCACAAGCAGACTACGTTGGTTTCACATTTTTTGGAAAGCTAACTTTTGTCTCATAGTGAGGAGCATTCTATGTTGCATGTCATAATGTACGTTATTGTTGTATTATAGGAGAGTGTTGTGTTTTTTGTTAGTCAAACCTTTATTGTTAGAACTTAGTGCCAAGGTGAGTTTTTTTATTTATTTTGTTGGCTTGACTCACGGGGATTTTGAACTTTGAATCTCACTGTTTACATTATACTTAATATCATGGCAATCACCAATTGAGTTGCCCCCAATGGGCAGTGCCAAGGTGAGTTATTAGTTATGTAACTCACTTTTTTTTAAGTATGTCTTATATTTACATAAAAATATTTAAAAAAACAAATCAAGGAGTGGACAGGTATATAAAACGATGGATGTGTTTTCTTCCATAAGACTATTAAGGAAGAAATAAAGTCTGAATAGGTAATTGCATCTAATGCTTGGGCACCTTTTATCAATAAAGAACCCTTGGACAACAATTTGTGATGTACGTCTAACACCACATGGTACTGAAAGTAGACAAAAAACTTGTCTTGGATTCAAAATCAAGCCTGAACCTAATCTTCTGAAGGGTAAATACTAAATAGAGCAAATAATCTCAAGCAATGCCAGATCCCAATGAAGGAGGATCAAACTGGACAGCTACAATCACTAAATAAGGTGGCATGCCAATGAATCCACTGCTAAAGAAGTAAATATTCGTCCTGAATGTGCTTCCAACAACTCCTAGTGAACTGGAAGTTCCACAAGATATGCTTTACTGTTTTGGGATGGTGGAAAATATGGAAAAGACCTTCATTAAGTTTGCTCTTAACCATCATTGGTAGCCATGAAAATAGCCACAACTTATATGAAAGTCGTATGGACCATATATTGTCTAATCTACACACTCACCTATCTTTTGGATGGACTGAAACCCATCTTGCATTGAGAATAAGGGCTGATGGATGCCATTGATGCAACAAATGATATATCTACCATAAATTATATTGTTTCAGAGACCAACTGAAACTAATCAAACCTGCACCTAATCTTCCAAAGGGTAAATACTAAATAGAGAAAAGAATCTCAAGCACTGCCTAATCCTAATGAGGATCAAACTGAACTGCTACAATCACCAAATAAGGCAGCATGCCAATGAATCCACCCTTTAATGAGAAGTAAATATTTGTCCTGAATGTGCTTCCAACAAAGGCATATTTCAAACCATACTGTATTGTACCCTTAAAATATCAAAGAACATTTTTTGCAACTATCCTATGAATATGCCTCAGCTCAACTATGAACTAGATCAAGGTGTTCACTATGAAAAATACATCAAGTTTGATGTTACATCAAGTATCTAATCAATTGTCTATACATCAAAGGATCTACCATATCTGAGTCCAAGTCAGCATGAAACCTATAATTGGCATCATTGGGGTGACCACGGATTTACAAACAATCATTTTGAATCTTTTTAAGGTCTCAATCATGTACTTTCCATGCCAAAGAAAAACCTCACTTGTACTTGGCCACACCTTTGGACCCAAGAAACAATACATCAAACAAATGAATTTCATATTTAAATACCCATTCCTACTGGGTATGTGTTATATTTAGACACTGTTTTGGGATGGTAGAAAATATGGAAAAGACCATCATTAAGTCTGCTCTTGACCAATTTTCCCTTGGAGGGAATCCTCTAATAAGTGCAAGCCATGCAAAGAGCCACAACTTATATGAAAGCCGTATGGACCATATATTGTCTAATCTACACACTCACCTATCTTTTGGATGGACTGAAACCCATCTTACATTGAGAATAAGGGTTGATGGATGTCATTGATGCAACAAATGATATATCTGCCATAAATTATATTGCTGCAGAGACCAACTAAAACTATTCAAACCTGCACCTAATCTTCCAAAGGGTAAATACTAAATAGAGTAGAGAATCTCAGGCACTGCCAAATCCAAATGAGGATCAAACTGAACAACTACAATCACAAAATAAGGCAGCATGCCAATGAATCCACCCTTGAAGGAGAAGTAAATATTAGTCCTGAATGTGCTTCCAACAAAGGCATATTTCAAACCATATTGTATTGTACCCTTAAAATATCAAAGAACATGTTTTGCAACTATCCTATGAATATGCCTCAGCTCAACTATGAACTAGATCAAGGTGTTCACTATGAAAAATACATCAAGTTTGATGTTACATCAAGTATCTAATCAATTGTCTATACATCAAAGGATCTACCATATATGAGTCCAATTCAGCATGCAACCTAGAATTGGCATCATTGGGGTGACCATGGATTTACAAACAATCATTTTGAATCTTTTCAAGGTCTTAATCATGTACTTTCCATGCCAAAGAAAAAACTCACTTGTACTTGGCCACACCTTTGGACCCAAGAAACAATACATCAAACAAATGACTTTCATATTTAAATACTCATTCCTACTGGGTATGTGTTATATTCAGACACTATTTTGGGATGGTGGCAAATATGGAAAAGACCATCATTAAGTCTACTCTTTACCAATTTGGCCTTGGAGGGAATCCTCTAATAAGTGCAGGCCATGCAAAAACCCACAACTTATATGAAAGCTGTATGGACCATATACTGTCTAATCTACACACTCACCTATATTTTGGATGAACTGAAACCCATCCTGCATTGAGAATAAGGGCTGATGGATGCCATTGATGCAACAAATGATATATCTTCCATAAATTATATTGCTGCAGAGACCAACTAAAACTATTCAAACCTGCACCTAATCTTCCAAAGGGTAAATACTAAATAGAGCAGAGAATCTCAAGCACTTCCAAATCCCAATGAGGATCAAACTAAATAGCTACAATCACCAAATAAGGCAGCATGCCAATGAATCCACCCTTGAAGGAGAAGTAAATATTGGTCCTAAATTTGCTTCCAACAAAGGCATATTTCAAACCATACTGTATTGTACCCTTAAAATATCAAAGAACATGTTTTGCAACTATCCTATGAATATGCCTCAGCTCAACTATGAACTAGATCAAGGTGTTCACTATGAAAAATACATCAGGTTTGATGTTACATCAAGTATCTAATCAATTTTCTATATTGAACATTAGGCAAATCCATATTGAACATTATTTTGGATTACCGGTTTAATCAGCCCAACTAGTTAGGACCAACTGAAATAGTGACGTATGATAGATCCATTTGTCATGTACCGCCCAAAGTGGCTCTTAGAAGAAAGTGGCTCCTAGAAGAAATGATGCCCCATGTCTCAAGCACCTCAACTACCACCACATCCATGCATATGATTCTATCAAGGAATGCAACTAGTCAAACTCACAAATCCCTAATCAATCCCCACACCTTGACCTTCTTATTATCCATTGCATAAACATTTTGATATGGCCTTTTAATTCTTAATCCCAATTTTCTCAGCACACCAAATTCCATGATTTTGTTGGAGGTACATCAATCCAACATACAATAAGAAAACACCAAATCACCAGTAAGCAATGACATGTAGAAAGGCATATCTTTAAAGTTATCTCCAACATAAACTTGTGGGTAATCCTCTATCATATCAATTGTGTCACTAGCCTCTACTGCTTGTAAAGTATCAGTAATGTTTATAACAATAGGTCCATATGATAGCACAACTAGTGATTTCATAATATTGCATCTCTACCCAAAAATATTAAACAAGTCAACTAGAGGAACAAGGATCCTCACCTTCAATAATTATTGTGCAACATTATAACTTACTAGTGGACCAGGAGTTAAAGAGGGTGCAACAAACTATGGAATGGTCTCAGGAGCTAAATGCTTATTCTGTACCCTGTTTTTAAAGTTTTCAACTTACTGTCCTTTCCTAGGTACATCAGTCTTAGGCTAGGAAGCGACTGATTCGTTAATTGGAAAAATGTCTTGATCAAGATGGTTAAAAAAAATGAATTTCTGGTTTTAATCATACATTTTTAGTTTTATCATGAACTCTTCATATAAAATATCACTACATTTTGCTACGATTGGGTTAAATATGTACTTGATGATTCTTAATCCCAATTGTCTCAGCACACCAGATGCCATGATGTTGTTGGAGGTACATCAGTCCAACATATAATAAGAAAACACCAAATCACCAGTAAGCAATGACACGTAGAAAGGCATATCTTTAAAGTTATCTCCAACATAAATTTGCGGGTAATCCTCTATCATATCAACTATTTCACTAGCCTCTACTTCTTGTAAAGTATCAATAATGTTCATAACAATAGGTCCATCTGATAGCACAGCTTGTGCTTGCATAATAGTGCATCTCTACCCAAAAATATTAAACAAGTGAACTAGAGGAACAAGGATCCTCACTTTCAATAATTATTGTGCAACATCAGAACTTACTAGTGGACTAAGAGGTAAAGTGGGTGAAAAAACCTACGAAATGATCTCAGGAGCTAAATGCTTATTCTATACTATGTTTTTAAAGTTTTCGACTTACTGTCCTTTCCTAGGTACATCAGTCTTAGGCTGGGAAGCAACTGATTCGTTAATTGGAAAAATGTCTTGATCAGGAATGGTAAAACAAAAATGAATTTCTGGTTTTAATCATACATTTTTAGTTTTATCATTCACTCTTCATATAAAATATCACTACATATTGCTACGATTGGGTTAAATCTATACTTGATGACTAGTATCAAGTTCCTTCTCAATCCTTCCACAGAAGGCATTCTCAGTAAATTCAAGTAGAAACTCCCAATTTGTGTCGAGCATAATTTTGAGATACCAAAGCAATTTTACAACAGTCCTCCCAATGTGCAAGGTTGCATGGTCCACACCAAGTAGAAAGGGAGTCATCAACAAAATTAGAGGTGGGAGGAGATGGATTTACTCTGACTTTCGTGGCCTTATCATGTAGATTAAACCCTTCAAGGGGAGGTAATATGGCTTATCTTGAGTTATTGTTAGTTCCTCTCTATCTTCATAACTTTGATAGGTAACACCTGCAAATTCTCACTAAGTTTTTGTTCGGACTCATTGATAAAGGACATCTGTTTAAACACTGATCAAGTTTAACAAACATGCAAATCAAGACGAAAAGTAGATATCTTATCCTTTTTATCTAATTTATCTTTTTTCTATCAACATCAAGAGAAATGACCTTGATAGAATAAACCCAATCATGCCCTAAGGTCAACGAAATAGTGCATACAACATTTCAGTTCGCAGTACAGTCCAGAAGAATGAAACAAATCAGCACTAAGATGCTAGGACACAGAATAAGAAACATGAAAATCCTGCGAAGATACAAGTAATTTTCCAAAGGAGTAAGGAACCTACTTCTCGAGGGATTTCATCGATCAGTACAACAAACTAAGAAAGATGCCTTCTTTCAGATTACCAAGAAGATTTCTTCTTTCAGAATTTACTTTTGTGAGAAAACTACTAATAATAAAAATAATTAGAGTTATTGGGCCTTATAACATATGAAGCCCTCTACAAGCAAACAACTACTTGCCCTGCTTCTTTGAATTTTTAAGTGTGTTTTTCTCTACAAAGGCCATCTGATTCACGAGTTTCTGACTGCAAACCATGGAAACACTCAGAATCACTTTTCATGAAAATTATGACAGTATGCCCATGGTTCAAAAAATGTGTTTGTTTGTGTGTGATGTGTGTGAGAGAGCGACAAAGAACGAAAGTGAAAAACAAAAATAAATACACACCTTTTGATCTTCTTCAATCAGGAAATCAAACAATGCAGGATGACTTAAAAACTATAATAAATCAAGACACCAATGTCAAACTTATCAACACCCATATAATGCCAAGACCAAATTTTAGTCTGTCTGCCTCTGCAACTTGTAGTCCGTCTGCCTCTGTTGTTTGCAATGGTGCCCGTCTGCCTCTGATGTTTGCAATGGTGCTCGACGTTTGCTACTAAGATGCGTAGCTTGAAACCTTCAACTCACCAACAGATATCACCAGCAGCTACATTAGAGATAAGAGAGTTGGCTTGCGAAATCTCAAATTCGCCTGCCGCCTGTCTAAACCCTACACAGTTAGGGGCCATAGCTACTTGTAGTCCATCCGCGTCTGCTGTCTGTAATGGTGCTCGTCCGCCTCTGATGTTTGCAATGCCCATCCGTCTCTGTTGAATCGAATGGAAATGGTCCGCCTCTGTTGAATCTCTGCTGAATAGAATGGTCTGCCTCTATTGAATCGAATGTGCTCCAATGGAAAAACTATGGACGCGCTCTTTTTATTTTACCATACCCGCAAAACAAGCCATTTGGCCAAATAAATAAATAAAAAATACCCTAAAATATTTATATTCCATATTTGATTAAAAAAAACCCTCTAACCCATAGTTATATGTCCAATATAATTTTTTGGGTTTTTATAAAAAAAATTACCCCAATATGAACGCACGTGATATAATATTTCTTTGTCAGTGATGCCCCCGTGACTTTATGTAATATACATATAG
>JAXQQM020077242.1:0-149783 GCA_034641835.2 Pinus albicaulis
CGAAGGTTTTTCATATAATTTTGACAACGCCTTAATCAAACCCTCTGTTGTTGTTTCCTTCGAAATATTGAAGGCTACCGACGCCACGAGGCACAACCATACTATTTCGAGTGCCTTTCTACCAAGAATCTCCCATTATGTGTCTGTCATAGCCGTCAGCTTCTTTGTTTTTCCACTCAATGGTAGGTACAGATCTTTCTGATACAAATAATATTCCATCTGCATCTTCCACAGTGGGAATTTTTGGCCATTAAATTTCTCGACCATAAACTTACCATCTTCTGCCATTGCTCCCACTCGAACCAGGAACCCTTCTTTCCTGTGAGTTTATCAACCAAATAGACCTTCGGCTCTGATACCAGTTGTTTGAAAATTAAATATTACAGAGAAATGAAACACATAAAATATGCGGAAAACACAAGCACACAAAACACATAAAAATACGTGGTTCACCCTGTTTGGGCTACGTCCACCCTGAACAGCTAGTCCTTCCTCTCTATTATCCAGCAAAATGAAGAGACACGTCCTACAAAAGATTCACTGTAATATCCTCTATTCTCTCTCATAGTCTCCCTATCTGTTTCTCACTCTAAGAATACACATACAATGCACAACAGCAATACAATACCCTCATACAAAGCGAGGGGTTTCCTTCTAGGGAAAAAATCCCTAAACTAAACATAACTTCTACCGTCAGATCATCTGCCTAGTGAACGACCCAGATTGACTATAAATTACTATACTTTTACAAGGCAATTTTACATCTATTTTTAGCTTCAGGGGTGCTGCCCCCGAAACCCCCCCGCCATGGGGGGCTCCATAAAGTCGCAGCCGCCCCCCCTGGACCCCCGAGGCAGCATTTAATTTTGGTCGGCGTTGCTGCCCCATTAAGGTATAGGGGCCCAATGTTGTGATACAAAATAAACAAGATAATCAGGCTCCACACCCAACATTATTCAAATTCAACATATAAAATTAGATTACATTGTGGGCCTGGAGAGGTGAGATCACAGACAAGCATCTGGAAGCAGAAGATTTTTCTATCTAATGCACACAAGTCTCACCCTTGGGGAAGGGGAATACAGGGGGAGGAACATAGGGGAGAGTGATAGAGTCAAAAAACATAGAGTGATCATACATTGGAGTGCTTGAAAAAAGGCACTGAAGCCTCGTACTGAGAGTAAAAAAGGAAGAAAAAACATGAGAAACAGTGGATTAGAGGCCAGGGAAGCATTGCAGCTTCACTTCTTTGGTCAAGAGGTCATCCACGCTGATGGGCTTGTCCGAAGTTCCTTCATCGGAGTAGAACATCTGGCGTCGATTGGAAGAGGGACCTGCGCCAGGGCTGTCCTTCCTGGAGGGGTGCAAAGCTGTGGGTGCATCTTCTTCAACCTTGGGACACTGGTGGTGGAGGTGCATGGCGGACTGTGTCCTCAGAAGGGCATAATGGGGGGATCTCTTGTCAATAAAACACATGTCATGAACTTCGCTTACATACTTGACAAATTTCTCTGTTAATGAGTCAATTTTGCACTCCAGAGCTCTATTGCGGTCAGTCTAGTCCTGAAGGGCTATAGCAAGGATATTTTTAGTGTGCCAGTGTAAATTGATAGCTATGATATACAATATTTCCCAGGATCTAGTGATACCGGTATCTAGGATCCAACGGAGCGTAGCATCCACCTCCTCCGACGACGTTTCTCTGTGCAGAATGTGCACTATGTTTTCCAAATCTGCGATGTGCCTCTGTGTATCCTGGATGGGAGTGGAAACATAAGTTGTGGTGGAGTTCCTCGCGGTGGTTTCTGCGCGAGTGATAGGGGCACGGGGTTTGCTAGTCCTGTGAGCACCGCAACCACGACAGGCAGGGGGAGGAGTGTGGTCACCATGGGAAAAATTATTATTAATATCATGTATGGTAAATAAATATATGTAAAAGAGGTATAAAGAGGTATGGTAAATAAATAAAAATATATCAAATAGGATTATAAATCAACATCTAATTATAGATCAAGCCTATGGGCCAAATACCATGGTAAATAAAAGAGGTATGGTAAATAAATATAAATATAAATAAACCAAAGGTATGGTAAGTAAATAAAGCCTCTTTTTATATTCACTCCATAAACCTCTCTATATTTATGAACACTCAAAATAGAGGTTTTATTTAGGTGAAGTCTATGGGCCAAATACCACAGGCCAAATTATTATTATTTCTTTTAACTGAAATGGGTATGTGTTATTTATTGAAGAAATATGGTTGGGCCAAGGCCGAATCAACCAACATTACACAGCAGCTAGCCAGCTTCCTAATACAAGTAAAACAACATTTCATGGAATGCAAGTTTGGAGGGGGCTATCATCATTTATGTTGAAGTTACCTAGTGAGAGTAGACATCCTTTGTTTGCCATAATGTCTGCTTCCTTGTTCGAGCCTCTGAGTATGTGGAAGAATTGGTAGGAGGTGAATTCAAGTAGCAAGAGCTTCAATCTTCGGAGTGCCTTAATGAGGACTACATTGTTGAACTGATCATTCAAATTAAGCTTCTTGATCAAGATTTCTGAGTCACCGAAGGCTTGGAAGTCTTTGATGCCACTCTCATGGGCAATGTGGCAGGATTTTAGCAAGCCTAGGATTTCTGCCTGATTATTTGTTTGATGTCCAAGGCCCCAACAGAAACTGTCTCTTCTTGTGTCGTTCGGGGATTAGAGTACACCACCTGCGCTAGCTGCCCCAGGGTTTCCTTTGGATGCATCGTCAAAGAAGATCGTTGTTTTGCTCTACTTTCTCCACCACACCTAGAATATTTCATCTGAGTCCCTTATGCACCATCTAGGATTGGTGAAGGGGGTGACCAAGGTTTGTTTTCTATCTCGAGAGGCAAGAGTTCCCATCCAATTATTCTCTTCAGGGAGTAGCAAGCTATCATATTTGTGGGGTTTCTGCATCACGAATTCAAGAAGAAGAGATTTGGATTTGGCTACAACCATTGCAGGTGGCCAGTAAGAATTGTTGAAGATCTGCTTATTTCGAGCAAGCCATATTTTCCAGCAGGCATATTTGGGGATGGATAGCCATACATGAGTCCAAAGTGACTTGTTGGGGGCATCGTGAGGGTAGCGCTAACTCCAAGATGAGAAAAGCTCAACCACTGAAATGTGATTTGGAATAGAGATCTGGAGGCCATGAAATATCAAACTCAATACCTCTTTGGTAAAGGAGCAGTCCATAAAGAGGTGATCTGATGTTTCGATGGAATTCTTGCAGAGTGCGCACCTCTGGGGGCCAGCGATGCTTCTTTTAGCCATATTTTCCCCTGTCAGAACCTTTTTATGCATAAGGACCTAGGAAAAAAAATTAATTTAGGGATTTCGAATGGATCCCATGCCTGTTTCCAGAACTTAGCAGGCTAATTCCTTTCTTTCTATGTTTGGAGGAACCTATAACTGTGCATAACAGTGTAGTTTTCGGAACTTTCCCATCCCCAATGATCTGCTACGTCCTTATGCACTGACGCGAGGTCTATTAACATGTTTCTGAGTGTTTTTGTTAATTACGCAGGTACTCCAGAATTCTAGGGAAGTCCCAGGACTGCCAATTCCCCTTTTTGAACCAGGAAGGATCTCGTCAACTCTGAGGATACCATGCTGGATCAGCCATTTGCGGAGTTCTTTGATCTCTGTAGAGTTTCTGAGTGGTGCGTGGACCATAATGTTGTCATCCCAAAGCTTGGTGCTCTTACTGTTTCCAGGAATGTGATAGAGGCTTTCCTTAAAGAAGTCTATACCTCTCCGGTAGAGATTCCACACCAGAGTGCCATTCAAAGTGTTTTCTGCCTATAGTAGCCGTAGAGAGACACCTTGTGCATATTTTCTTTTGAGGATTTTTCTAACTGGGTGCTTTGGCTCTGCATACATTTTCCATATAATTTTTCAGCCCAAGGTGAGGCTGGCATGGGAGAGGTCATGAATATTGAGGCCTCCATCGATAGTTGGGTATTTCACTAGATCCCAGTTGACCAAATGAAATTTCTGTTGGTTTCCTTTTCCTCCCTACCAGAGGAAGTCACGCAAAATTTTGGAGATTTGTTCCATGATGTTTTTAGGTGTCAGAAGGAAGGAGGCTTGGTAGATGGGAAAAGCATACAACACTGCTTTGATGAGAATTATTTCCGCCCCTTTGGTGAGCCATTGACCTCCCTAGGAGGAAATTTTGGCTTTGATTTTTCACATGACATTGACCCACAAAGATCTTTTATTAACTCCGAGAGTTAGGGGCAATCCTAGATACTTGAATTTTTCCCATTGGGCATAGCCAGTAAAGATAATATGCTGCACAATGCGATAAAGTTCATGTTGATCGACATTCCACCTGAACACAATGTTTTTTTTATCATTAATTAGAATACCAGAGACGTTGTAGTAGCTGTGGAGGATAGAGTTGAAGGCTTTTGAAATTGTAACAGAGGCACCTGCGAGAAGAAGCAAGTAATATGCGAAGAGGGCATGGTTTATGGGCTCCAAACCATTCAAAATTAGTATACTAGGAAGAGCCCCTGCATTCTTCTCCGCTATTAATTTCCTGCCGAGTGTGTCTGCCATAAGAATGTACAGAAATGGGGAGAGAGGGCAGCCTTTCCTCAATCCCCTCTAAGCTTGAAAATGAGATACACAGTGCCCATTGATGAGCAGAGAAACCAATGGCTTGTTAGTGTAGGCTTTGATTAAATTGACAAACTCAAGGGAGAAGTCAAAGGAGAGGAGGACTCTGTAGAGGAAGGAAAGATTGACCATGTCAAAGGTGTTTACCATGTCTTATTTGATTAGCATCCCCTTCTCTTTCCGCTGCTTGCTGGAATGTATAGTTTCTCACACATGAATTACATTGTCCAGGATGTGCTTGCCTTTGGCAAACCCTCCTTGAGGGATGGAGATAAGATTCAAAGTAGGGTTTGATTCTGTTGGGGAGGAGCTTAGCAAGGATTTTGTAAGAGGCGTTGCAGAGGGAGATGGGTCTAAATCTTCCAAAGGTTTCAGGATTCACTTCTTTTGAGATTAAAACAACGAAGGCTGAGTTGATGCCCCCACTTTTGCTTTGCTCAGAAAACCTTTAATCACTTTCAGCAAGTCAGTTTTGATTATGTCCCAACATATTTTGTAGAAGTGGATTGTGAATCCATCAAAACCAAGGGCCTTATCAGGTTCCATAGACCAGATGACTTTGATTATTTCCTCTTCCATGAAAGGTTTCATGAGAGCAGAGTTGTATTCTATATTGACAAGGGAAGGAATGTGAGAGAGGAAATCAAATGTGTCCTCTTTGGTGCCATCTCTCCCTGGACCGTAAAGGTTCTTGAAATGGTTCTTTGTTGCATATTTTATTTGATCAATCCCTTTGTAGACCTGCCCATTATCAGTTGTTATTTTCATGATGTGGTTGCGGGAGAGGCAAGCTCTAAATTGAATATGGAAGAAGGAAGTGTTTTGATCTCCTGCCTTGAGACAGAGGCTGTGGGATTTGATTCTCCATTATTCTTCTTCCATTCCGAAGGAGCGATAGGAGTTGCTTTGGGCAAGCATCTCCTTCTCAAGCTCTACAAAGGTGATGTATTTTTCTTCCATGTCCATTTGCAATACCTCCAATGACTGGACTACTTCTATTCTCTGACTGGTTGGGGTTTTGGTGGGCTTTCTTATCCATTATTTCAGGGCTTTCTTTGTGGTGTTTAATTTATTCTCCCACACATAGCTTGGGGATCCTGTGACTAGTTTGGCCTAAGCTACTTGAACAATGTCGAAGAACCCTTCTCTTTCAATCCAAAGAGGACTGAACCAAAAAGGGATTGGACCAAGTTTTTCTTCTGCTTCCAAAAGGATTTGAATGGGCTTGTGATCTGACGTCAATTTGGGGAGTATTTTGGTGGAGATTAACCTCTTTTCCATCAGTAACGTGCCTTGAACTAAAAACCTGTCCAAGCGGGTAGAAATCTGCTCATCCTCAATTCTGTTGTTGGACCAAGTGCAAATTCCTCTCACAGGGTTGAAGTCCAGTAGGTCCCACTTCTAGATGAGGTATTCAACCAAGGGTAGCATTTAATCCCTGATGTTGTTACCACCTCTATTTTATTTTGAATTCAAAACTATGTTTAGGTCTCCGACCAAAATGATATTCTTGGGGGAGTAGAGTTCTAAAAAAGTAGAGAGGGAATTCCAACATTCTCTCTTTCCAGCATAGAGAACAGGAACATAAAGATTGAATAGGGAAAATGTTAACTTAATTGTGTGGTGCCTTAGCTCAGTGAAGATCCAGTGCTGGGTCTCATGGAAGTTATGCAGATGGAAGTGGTATTCAGGCCACAAAGTATCAATTCCACCTAAGGAGCCCCTTGAACTTACTGCCTTGCCAACTTTTTTATTCTATTTCGACTTGCTGATGTCGAGAAGGGTGTGCCCTTTGCTTTTAGTCTCTTGGTGCATGAGGATGTCTGGAGGGTCCATTTTCAGGAGGTCTTTGACGGATTCAATTTTCAAAGGGTTCCCCAAGCATCTGCAGTTCCAAGAGACTAAACGCATTATTTACTGATGGAGGGGTTGGTGACTCCTCCCTTAGGAGGCCTTGTTCTGGTATTTCTCCCAATAGACATCTCGATTGTGGGTTGGATTCCTTGCGTTTTTTTTCCTTTCTACCTCTTATTCCATAGATTCTTTATGAGATTTCCTTCCAACTCCTTTTTAATTCCTCTCAAAGGTCTTGTCCTCTGAGGAGAAGGAATTTTCCGTTGGCTTCTTTATGATTACTTCTGCGTATGAAGGATGGTAGATGCAGCCTTGGGATGCTCCGAGAAGGACTAGTTCTTCACTGTCTTTGTCAAAAGAAGGAGGTGTGCTCTGTTCTGTGCTATCCAATACTGATTCTAGGGGCTTTGCTGGAATATTTTCCTTATCATTAGGGTTGTTGGCCTCTTCCAGAGTGAGAGTGGAGCTCATCTCCTCGAGAGCCTGGCTTGTTGTAGGGATGGTGTTCCATTTTTTGGCCCCTTTTCCACTTGATTTTGCCAGACCTGATTTCTAGAATAGGGTCCATTGTTCTCTCTTAGATTTCTCACTCTCTTCTTCAACCTTTTTTTACAGTGTCTTGCAAAGTGGCATAGCCATTACAATGCCTACATTTGAAAGGGAGTTGTTCATAGTCCAACTCCTGAACATGGGACCAGTCTGCAAATATTAGTTTAATGGCTTTCGATAGCCCTTCTTCTAGGTCTTCCTCAACACAAATGCGAGCGCAATAGTACTGGTCTTTTCTCATAGCTTGGTCGACGTATTTCTCGTGGGTATTTCCTATGGTTTGGAGGGACTTATGGTTCCAGTAGTGCAGTGGAAGGTGTGGGAGACATACCCATACTGGGACCGCTAAGGGCACATCTTGGGCGGGGTCGAATTCAAGTGACCATTTGTTTAGGTATAAACCTTGCGGTCCTATGAAATATGGAACATTCCTGAATATGAGGCTTCTATCCTCTGCATTTTCAAAGACAAACACAAAAAATCCTTTGTCAACAAAGTAGCTTTTGATACCTTCCTTGATTAAAGGGGTCCAATTCCTCTACACCCAATATTCCACGGCTTTGGGAGATGGACATAGGCTTGTAAATTGCCCTATGAGGCCTCTTTCGGTGAGATTCAGAGATGATCTACAGGTTTCTTCCACTGGGAGAGCCACCGAAGGGATGATGTCCATTTTTTTCACGAATTTCTGTTGCGTTGTTGAGGGAGGGTGTTTGTTGCATGAGGCCACCAGATTCTTGAAAGAATACACCTCTGGTGGTGGTGGAAGCGGATTGGATCCCCCTCCATGGTCCATGGAGGCTGGGGAGGTCACGGCTAGGTATGCAGTGCACGCAGGAAGTTAGGAAAATGGCTAAGTGCGAAAAAAATAATAGAATTAATTCCAGAGGCCACAGGCCAAATTATTATTAATACTATTAAAAAAACATTAATATTAAAAGATTAATATTAATAATATTATTAAATATAATATAATATTCATATTAATATATTAGAATATTAATATTATTAAATTTAATAACTTTAGATTAATATAATATTAAACTTGTTATATTATATTTTATATTAATGTATCATGATATATATTAACTCTAGATATATATGGGAGGGAAGAAGAAATACATAGAGTGATAAAGGTGGAGATATATTGGGAGTGACAAGGGAGAGATGGAGATAAACTGAAGGAGAGGGGAGAAGAGGAATATATATATATATATATATATATATAGAGAGAGAGAGAGAGAGAGAGAGAGAGAGAGAGAGTATGTTTAGGGGTGAGATAAAGAAAGAAAGGAGAGATGGAGAGAATGGGGGAGAGAAGGATAGAGAAGGAGAAAGGGAGGTATATACTAACACAGTTGGAGAGAGTGTGTGTGTGTGTGTGATGGGGGAAGAGAGATAATTAGAGGGAAAAGAGAGAGGATTAGAGGTTGGAGAGAGAGATAGAGAGAGAGATAGAGAGATAGAGGTAGTAGATAAATGGAGAGAGAGGGAGAGAGTGATGGGGGAATAGAGAGGACTAGAGGGAAAAGAGAGAGAGAGAGAGAAGACTTGAGAGAGAGGAGGAGATTGGGAGGGTGAGAGGAGGAGAGAGGGATTGATAGAGAGATCGAATTGGAGGGGATAGAGGGAGGGAAGAAGAAATACATAGAGAGTGAGAAGTGGATATAGAGAGGGAATGACAAGGGGGGGATGGAGAGAGAGTGTGTATGTTTGGGGGTGAGATAAAGAGACAAAGGATAAATGGAGAGAAGGGGGGAGAGAAGGTAGTGCAGAGGATTAACAACTCAAGGTAGAGAAGTTTTATTAATAAAATCACACTCCAAAGCATTGATTTCTCCAAAATATTACATGGCTATTTATTTAGAGGAGAGAAGTATCTCGAATCTCTTCAAGAGAAACTTCCTCCTAGATATTTGGAGGAAGTTGAGAGCTATCCTCTCAACTTTAGGATTTTATCCTAACTTCCCTATCTCCTAATTAATTCTAAAATGACTCACTAATTCTAGAAACTCCTAGATTAATTAATTAAATAATTACATAAAAATTAAACATGAGATGCTCCTACATCATACTACTGGGGAATAAAAAGATACAATCATATTTTTTTCTCCTAAAGTTCTACAATGATGGTACCATATTTTGAAATCTCTGTTGTTGTCATCCAAGTATCATCTTTTATTGGTTGATTCTTCCATTTGACCAAGTATTGAAGATAATATTTCTTTCTGGTCCTTTAAGCCACCCTTTGATCAATGATGTATTTAATCTTCTTTGTTGGTGCTTAAGGTATTTTTTTCTCCCACTGAACTTCATCATGAACAGTGTAGAAAATCTCTAACACATATATAATACCATGTAGAAATTATATCAATGGACTCAATCCGATCGTGCAATATACTAAATAAAGATGTTGAATCCTTCTAAACTATTTGCGGAATATAAAACAAGATCGCTCAATCACGTGCAAGTAAGAGAAATAAGAAAATCAATACACAACACTAGATGTTACTAGGGAAAGCAACTGCTCAAAACCCCTCCATCTTTATTGTATGATAAACGAAGGAATCATGAAACAATACAATGTATTTGTGCTCACCACAACCTCATACACTCTACCAATGGCTTCACACTGATCTAGGAAAAATTGGACAAACACATAGCCAATTATCAACCTACCCTCAGCCTACCCTGCTTACGCAATCCCTAGAGAATTAAACCCCTATTAAATAGGAAATTCAACATTCCTTGATTGCTCAATTCATCATGGGATTCCCATGGTTTTATAACTGCACCTGGGAAGTTTTCCTAAAATACAACTGATAGTTTACTAGCCTTGAACCTTTGTCTCAACTGGGTATCCACTAGAATTATCATGCATACAACTATAAATAGTGAATCATCAATTACTTGGTAGATCACTACTGGTGAATTAAATCTCTTTTAATTCACTTGATCTTCCACTATCTCATCAAACAATTAGAACTAGTTAAACTGATTTTAACTCAATTAATGTGAGTTAACTGATTCCACCCACACTACACTACTGCTACAACTACAACTGGACCCTGTAAATAATATAATCACTCTACATGCCTATCCTTAGACCCTCAACTCGAAATTCTTGAGCTAACTAAGTCTATCACACTTAATTAACTATTACAAGTTGTTATGAGATAATATTACAGTCAATTTTCCTATTTATTTAATAAATTGGTTGCACACTAATGTATCACTAGGACCCATCATTGTGTGACCTGTGATCCCACACTAGTGTGTGTGTTGCATTTTCTTGTTGAATTTCAACACTCCCTCTC
The DNA here is from genome assembly GCA_034641835.2 of Pinus albicaulis. Taxonomy (NCBI): domain Eukaryota; kingdom Viridiplantae; phylum Streptophyta; class Pinopsida; order Pinales; family Pinaceae; genus Pinus; species Pinus albicaulis. Next base: position 10,383 of record JAXQQM020077242.1, read on the forward strand.
AACAAGAAAGGGATTATCTGCTACCCTGATCCTTCTTCTGTGGTATTTGAATTTGCTCTTTGCAAGCACCTTCGTCAAGATTTCTGCATCCTCATCCTCCATGGGAATGTACTTCAACAACATAATGTGCCTATGAACAAAATCTCTGAGATGGTGGTACCAGATTTCAATATGCTTCAACCTTTCATGGAATACTGGATTAACTGAGAGTTTTATGCAACTCTGGTTATCACAATGTATCACCGTTAGAACCATATGATGATTGAAAAAACCAACAAGTATCTTCCTCATCCAGATGGCCTCACAAGCAGCTTGACTAGCTATCGTGTACTTTGCCTCAACTGAACTAAATACAATTGATCTCTGCTTCCTGGTGTACCAATAAACTATTGTTGATACTATGTTGAAGATGCCCCCTTATGTGTTATTCCTGTCTGATGGACTACCTACCCAATCTGCATCGGTGAATCCTTGAAGCTTCACTTCCTCTATCTGTCTATACCATAATCCATACTCTATAGTGCCCCTGAGATATCTCAACACATGCTTCTATGCCTTCCAAAAGAGCTTGGTAGGCTTAACCATAGCTTGACTAAGTTGGTTAACTGCATAGCATATGTCTGGTCGTGTGTTCACCAAATACATAAGTGAACCCGCAAGCTGCTTGTAAACGGTAGCATCCACCACCTCACCTGAAGTAGCATCCTCCTTCCTCCAGTTACCTGCAAGAGGAGTCTCCATGGGTTTGATGCCCTCCATGTGGAACTTCCTCAGAATCTCCTTGGCATACTTGCCCTGAGATACAAATATCTCCCCATCTCTTTGCCATATTTCCAAGCATAGGAAATAATGCAAGAGCCCCATGTCCTTCATCTCAAACTCTCTTGCAAGATCCTCTTTGCAAGAATTTATGAGCTTTTCATCACCTGTTAGTATAATAGAATCTACATAAAGTACAATAATCAAAATCTTACCATCAACCACAATATGATATAGGTTTGCATCTGCTTCACTCTTTGTGAAGCCTAACCCAGTGAAATAGTTTTTGATCCTGGTGTACCAAGCACGAGGTGCTTGGTTTAGTCCATACAGTGCTCTCTTGAGTTTTCACACATGCGACTCCCTGTCGAAGGTCTCAAAACCTTTTGGTTTCTCAATGTACACTTCTTCCTCAATAACTCCATTGAGAAAGGCTATCTTTACATCTATCTTATGTATCTACCATACCATCTGCGTTGAGAGTGCAAGGATAGATCTAATCGATGAGTACCTTTCAACCGGTGCAAAATTCTCCTCATAGTCACTCCCCTCTACCTGTGAGAATCCCCGGGCAACAAATCTAGCCTTGTATTTCTCCACACTCCCATCTGCTGACTACTTCACCTTTTAGATTCACCTGGATCCATCCACTGACTTCCCCACTGGTCTTGGGACCACTTCCCATGCACTTTTTATTATAATGGAGTCATACTCCTCAACCATGGCATCAACCCATGTTGGCTGCTGCACTGCTTCCTCGAAAGAGGATGGTTTTGTCACAATACACTTACTTATAAGATACATGTATCCAGTGTACCTGTCTGGGGACCTTCTTTGCCTGCATTGTGATGTAGGTTCTCCTACATGGTCTGTCACATCTAACATCAATTTGTTAGCCTCTCTAGTGCGCTTCCTACCATTTCTAGTGGATGGCTCTGCATGAGTGGTTTCTACCACTCCATGATCCTCTGCTTGTGGCTGCTCCACATCCTGAGGTTCATTCCTTCAAACAAAGAGTTCATCATCTACATGCAAATCAAGCTCCCTCTCAAGGGAAAATTGCATGGCTTTCTCCTCATCAAATATAACATATCTCCTAACAACTGTCATCCTATTAGCCAACAAATAAACCCAATAGTTGTGGGGAGTATCAGTGTACCCCAAAAATATCCCAACCTCTGTTGTTGGTTCTAGCTTCTTCCTAGCATCTTTGGTCACATGGAAATAGACAAATGAGCCAACAGTTGTAAATTATGAAACATCTAGTTTTTTACCTGAAAAAACCTCCTCTGGTGTACTCACACCAAGTATCCGATGAGGACTCTGGTTCTGCACAAATACCGTTGTGTTGCATGCCTCTGCCCACAGATGCAACGATAGGTTCTGATCATGTAACATAGCTCGTTTTTCTCCCACAATTGATCTATTCTTTCTTTCTGCAACCCCATTATGTTGTGGGTTATGATGTGCAATCAATTCTCTCTGAATTCCTTCTTTGGCACAGAAGTTCTTGAATTCATTAGAGATATACTCACCACCATTGTCTCTCCTAAGAGCCTTCACCTTCTTCCCTGTATCTTTCTCTACTAGTGCTTTGAACAAACAAAACTTGGATAACACCTGATATTTCTTGTACATAAATAATATCCAACACTTTCTAGAAAAATCATCAACAAAAATCACATAATACATGTGATTTTTTGTGGAAGGCGTAGAGAATGGTCCACACACATCTGAGTGAACTCTCTCAAGGATTGTCACTGCTTGGTTCCCCTTCTCATAAAAGGTGGCCTTAGTATACTTCCCCATGATACATCCCTTGAATTTTTCTATCTGTGCAAGATTACCCTTTGGAAGACTTGTAGATATCTGATGCATGATATTCAAAGCACTGTGGTGTAGATGGCCCAATCTCCTGTGCCATAGCTCACCTGTATCCCGACTTATCACCTTCCCTGCTTTACTGCTCAATGTTACACAACCATCTATATCAATTTTGTAGAGGTTCTTCACATGAACCCTAATCCTATTTACCTGTGTTGTGGGTTCGTGACGAAGGAATGCCTTTCCTTCACTGAAAACCACATCATATCCAATATCCTCCAACATAGCATCTGCAACTAAATTATTTTTCAAGCCTGGTACATGCATGACATATTTTAATAAGAAAATTTTACCTAACTGTCTCTGGAAATTAACTGTGCCAATCCCGGTAGTGTTATACCTCCCTTCATCACCCATCTCGATGTGCATCTGAAGATCCTTCTCCTCCAAGCTACTCAAGAGTTCTTTGTTTCCCGTCATGTGGAAATATTCTCCACTATCCAAGTGCCACATAGATCCCATCATAGTTGACGCCATGCATGTGATGAGAGAGAAGTCCAACTCAAACTGTGAAGCTAAATCTTCACCCGCTATAGCTCCTAGAGCCTTCTTTTTTTTCTTCCTCTTTTATGGACAATTTGTGGCATAGTGTCCATGATCATGATAGTGAAAACATTTCACCTTTGACATGCCATGCTTCTTTCCTTCTTTTTCGGTCTCATAATTTCGAATGGGAATTTCTCCCCTTCCACTTCTTTGCCTTACCAACCAAGGCACAATTTTCCTCATCATTAATCTTGGATGAGGATCCATCCCTGGTATTCCGCTGAAACTTTTCTTGTACCAAATCTAACCAAAGTTTCTCCCAATCTGGTAACTTCTCCCTCCCATTCACATAGTCCTAATAACTATGCCAGTTCTTGGGAAGGCCTATATGTGCTAGCCTCACCAATTCATCATCAGCTACAGTAATCCAAACACTTCCAAGCTCATATCGACATTGAGTGAACTTGGTCAAGTATTTCTGGATTGTGTCGCCCTTCTCCATTTTGATTTTTTTGAGCTTGTCCTTGAGTGTCAATTTTTTGTGGTCACTGCTGCTTTGAAACAAATATGTCAAGGCCTTCCACATAGCATATGGATATTCCTTTCCATGGAGACTCGAGACAATATGATCTTGAACTCCCTCTAACAAGATCCTCCTCACCTTTTCTACCTTCTTCTGCCATGCATCAAGAAGTTGGGCATCTGCTGATGTGGGCCTGGGAATATCATTATCTATGAATTCCTTCAACCTATTGTCCTCCAACACTGTCGCCATCCTGTCCTTCCATGCAATATAATTCAAACTACCCTCGAGTGCATATTCGAGTCTCAAGCCATTGAAAGACATCTTGATCAGCTTATAGCTCCAAATAAAGTACCTACAAATTTGAATATTGTTCAACACAAAATAAATTTCTTCTCCACTATTGTGATTCTCGGCGCTTTGATACCATGTAGAAAATCTCTAACATAGTTATAATACCATGTATAAATTATATCAATGGACTCAATCCGATCATGCAATGTACTGAATCAAGATATTGAATCCTTCTACAATATTTGCGGAATATAAAACATGATCGCTCAATCATGTGCAAGTGTGAGAAAGAAGTAAATCAATACACAAAACGATATATTCTTGGGGAAATAAATTGCTCAAAACCCCTCCATATTTATTGTATAATCAACCAAGGAATCATGCAACAAAACAATGTTTTTGTGCTCACCACAACCTCATACACTCTACCAATTGCTTCACACTGATCTAGGAAAAATTGGACAAACACATAGCCAATTATTAGCCTACCGTCAACCTACCCTGCTTACGCAATCCCTAGAGAATTAAAACCCTATTAAATAGGAAATTCAACCTTCCTTGATTACGCAATTCATCATGGGATTCCCATGGTTTTATAACTGCACCTTGGTAGTTTGCCTAAAATACAATTGATAGTTTACTAGCCTTGAACCTTTGTCTCAAATGGGTATCCACCAGAATTAGCATGCATGCAGCTATAAATATTGAATCATCAGTTACTTGATAGATCACTATTGGTGAATTAAATCTATTTTAATTCACTTGATCTTCCACTAGCTCATCAAACAGTTAGAACTAGTTAAACTGATTTTAACTCAATTAAAGTGAGTTAATTGATCCCACCCACACTACACTAGTGCTACAACTGCAACTGGACCCTGTAAATAATATAATCACTCTATGTGCCTATCCTTAGACCCTCAACTCAAAATTCTTGAGCTTATTACAAGTTTTATGAGTTAAGATTACAATTAATTTTCCATTTTATTTAATAAATTGGCTACAAAATAATGTATCGCTAGGACCCATCACTGTGTGACCGGTGATCCCACACTAGTGTGTGTGTTGCATTTTCTTGTTGAATTTCAACAAACAAGTTCATTTGTAGAATCATCCATTGGCTCCTTAAAGGGGTATAGATTGGAAACATTAAATATTGGTGAAATACCAAATTCTTTGGGTAGTTATATTTCATAAGTATTCGAGGAAAATTTCTTCAGAATTTTGCATGGTCCGATATCTTTTAGTTTTAAATTATTAAATTCCCCTTAAGGAAATATTTATTTCTAAAGATGTGCCATAACCAGGTCTCCAACATTAAAGTCTAACTATCTTCAAAATCCTCTCTTTGTTTATACTTGTTGTTGTTTTCTTGTAGTTGTTGCTTGACTTTGTCCTATATTTCCTGCATACTTTCTACAAAATCTTCACCATATTCACTTATGAGTTGTTTTTTTCCTATATCCCTCAACTCATAAATACCTCTTGGATGTATCCCATAAACAATTTTAAATGGAATTAATCCAGTGCTTCTATTGGGTGAATCGTTAAATGAAAATTATTCCTGAGAAAGAACCTGATCCCACCATTTGGGATGTTCACTTACCAAGCTTCTCAAGATATTTCCAAGGCTCCTATTTACCACTTCTATCTGACCATCAGTCTGGGGATGATATGCTGAGATGAAACTAAGATTAGTTCCCAAATTTTTCCATAGAGTCCTCCAAAAATGACCTACAAATTGTAGAAATTTAATACAATATGCATGTATATTACTAGAATCCCCTAATCTAACAATTAAATCCATTGTTAAATACAGAATCCTTCTACTCAATTCTTTGCGAAAATTAAATCGCCAATTTCAAACACATATGAAGCAAAATCAATCGCACATAACAAGATGTTTTACCGGGAAATCTTAAAGCTAAAAACCCCAACTATCATATATTATGTATATCAATGGAACATATAACAATCTCATACAAAGCTCAGCTCACCGAGCTCTCAGTACAATATACAATCGTCACACGCTATCATGCAAAAATTTGCATATCTATGAACCATTTTCTTGCCTCCGGATAGCCTCCCTCCACTGTGTAATCCCTACTGAAGAAAAACTCTGAATGAATTCGACCTTACCTTGCCTTGACTGTGCAATACTCATAGGCATCTCCAATGTGTGTGTGGATGCATTGAATGCTCCACTGATAGTCCATCTCACCCTTTCACCTATCTCTCCACTAGGTCTCCACTGGATCTGACATGCAAGTAGTTAACTGTTGTATTTCTTCAATTGAAAGTAAGACACTACTTGTGAATTAATTAAATAATTAATTCACTCATCTTTCACTAGTGTATGTTCAATTACAACTAGCACAACTGAGTTTAACTCACTGAACTGTGTTAAACTAAATAACAACTCACATAACTACTCTTCCAACTCTGTTACAACTTGCCACAATCAGTTATAACGAAGTCCTCCATGCATGAGTCACCAACTACCCTAGGAATTACATAATTCCTTCAACCCGCTGATGTGCCACATCTGTTCACTAAAATAAAGTGCTCCAAGAGAATATGTTACTATTTATTTTCTAATTATTATTAAGGGCTAATAATAATCGACATGCGATCTATAAATAGACTTCGCACACACATCTAAAAATAGAAACTCATCTAAAAATATATTTTTCTCAATCATCTAGAATCAACCTCCTTCTAATTTTAGATTTTGCTCAACATGTCTAAAAATAGACATACACCTAAAAATAGCCTATGTGGGCCCCACCTAGTTTAGGTGCTTATTTTTCACTAGGATCAAGGATAATGTTTCCAGATGCCTCTTTCAATGTTTCTTATTGCAATATTCAACACTCCCTCTCAACAAGAAAGGTATGTCTTTGCATGCGCCCTGCAACTCCATGCATCCGCCCTGCAACTCTTGCATGCAACACTACTAAAACTGAATAGCCTCCAAACAACTTAATTAGTCTAATGTGTCTGTCATCAAATTCTTCTGAATTTTTCTTAGCTACTGCACACGCCTTCAGGAACCACTACACTGTTGAACTCTGCACCCATGCACTTTTCACTTGGTGTCAACTTTGATCCATGCTCCAGTATCCGACACTATCACTTTGATATGACTGCATCAATCCAACTGATCATGCTACTGCTGCTCTGTGGGCACCTTGTAGCCATGTTCAATTCATGAGATCCACACCATCTCAATGAATCCTGCCCAGAAATCTGTCCTTGGGATTACTCATGCATGTCGCCCCACCTCTTACCTGGTCGTATAACTGCATGCACTTCCTCTGCCCATCTGGCTCAAAATTTATCTGCATGAGTGGTTGCTTCCACTCCATGATCCTCATCTTGTGGCTGCTCCACATCCTGAGGTTCACTCTTACCTTCATGAAAATAGTGCTCCCTCTCAAGCTTCAATTGCATGTCTTCTTCGCACTTCCCAACAGTAGGAAGCTTCGTAGAAATCCCATCTACTTCAAGTCTGTAGAGATTCTTAACTCGAATCCCAACCTTCTTTGCTTGCCCTATTACTTTGTGTCGCAGGAAAAATTTTCCTTCACTAAAGACAACATCATAGCCTCTATCCTCTAACATTGCGACTTAGATTAAATTCTTCTTTAAACTTGGAACATGCACAACATCTTTTAGATGAAAGAGTTTACTTGACACCCTCTGAAAGGTAATGGTACCAATGCTGGTCGAATTGTATCGTCCATTGTCGCCCAACTCAACATGCATCTGGAGATCTTTCTCCACCAAGTCATTGAACAATTTCTCATCTCCCTTCATGTGAAAGGAAGCACCACTATCAAAGTACCACCCTGATGGCAATCAAAGAGAAGTCAAGCTCAAATAGTGAGGCAAGGGCCTCACCAGCTGTAGCTCCAGCAACCATCTTGTTCTTCTTCTTATGTGGACAATTTGTGGAAATATGTCCAAACTCGTTGTTTTGCAGGTAAATCCTCTCTGTGGACAGAGACGACCCCTCTAGCCCTAGGGTTGGTCTAGAAACAAAGGGACATGCTAAAGTGTTGCTTCCTAGTTAATGAATGAACAAAATACATGGTAGATTGACCTATTGAGAATCCAACACTATTGTCATTGTCAAAACATTAGTAGCCTCTCGCTCCTGCCTTGGAAAATCACAATCTGTTCCGCGTTACGCTCGGATACCTGCACATAGAACAAGGAACAAGAACAACATACAACGTAACGGTTTCACTCATAACTATTAGCCAGTCAAATAGGGCTAAACATATCGCATTAAACAAACATCATAACACAATAGTGGAACCAAATACTATTCATGTATATGAATAAGTAGAAGGAAGAGGTACAACCGATGCTTTAACGTCGCAGTCTCCTCTAGCGAGGTTTAGTCGAAGCGTGTCTCAGTACTTGTCGAGGGATTCGGATGGGATGAGGGCATGGACTCTAGCTCTCTCGACGAAGTTCCTCCTTGCTCTATCTCTTTCTCTATGAAACTCTTCAATCTATGCTTAATTATCAACTATAGTATCAATCCTCCAAGTTCAGCTAGTTGATGAGAAGAGGGATAGTTTCTTTTATAGAGGAAAATAAGGAGGTTGTGATCCCTACAAAGGTGGGAGGAAGTCCTGTCCTTTAGGATAGTTCCAAGGGAGGTGGAAACTACTAACTAAAGGAGGGAGTTCATGGTTGTTTCAGTTCAACCACTCCCAATGACTCATCCTCGAGGTGGTTGGAATGGAACCTCTGCCTCTATTTTTAAAAAGAATTCTATAAACAGCTTGGCGTGCGTGCTTAACTAGGATAGAGTTCCAACTGGCACGGGCTCAGTGTTAATTTTCCAGCTCGGTGCGAGAGTATAACTGGCTACTTGCGCCAAGGCAAAAACAAGGGTTTTTACAGTCCTGCTCAGGGAATTTTCAACAGGAGGAATATTTCTCTCATGTAAAAGGATGCAATGATGGTCTTTGCAAGGCATGACACTTATTATTAGTCATAGAAATGACCCTCAAATGTGTGATTTGGGGATTGTAGGGACAGTGACAAAATGATGTGTAACAAATGCCCCCTAAAGCATGAGATCCGAGGGAGAGGGAGGGGTGAAATGCTTTATGAGAACGCGTTTGAACCAAACACTGCTTTCGGAAAACCTACAATTACAAATACAACTGATATCTGTGATACATGAACATGTGGCATGGGCGCAACCATCAATAAAACTGAGATTTGAGGTATGGACGCAGCCATCCAGTAGTAAGGATCAACAAATAGACTCAAGTATGGTCGCAGCCATCCAATCAAAAGAGTCATGTAATAATTCATGATAATCCACAAAAATCCGCAGCCTGGATTTTATTAGCCAAAAACCAGGGTCTTGCACTCCATCTCGACCCGAACAAGTACAATTTCAAGCATGTGAATGTATGAGCTGAAGTCGAACATGCAAGAAAATCGTCCGATTACTAGCCAATGATGAAAGTCATTAACAAACACGAGAGAAACCACCAATGATGACAATGGACTTCAAGGTAAAAAAGGTACAATCTATAGAATTTGAATAGTGATCTGATGTTGAACACCCACAGAATCATTCGATTGAAGGCCAATGATGTGAACCTTGTGTCGAATGCGAAAAACCTGCCAATGAGGCATGCAGGTTCTAGGGCACCAAAAGGGAGTCTCTAGATCAAATTCCTGGATAATGAGCTGAAGTCGACAGGAAGTGACCTGGTCAAAGGTGGGCCACAGTGTTTCCCACATCATCAACACGAGACAGAGGAACATGCTAAAAGTGAATCAGGACTAACAGGGAATCAGAGGAAAGTTGACACCTGCAAAGGCAAACTTCTCTTGAACATATCAATGACACGACACTGGATTTGGCAGTATTTAACATCAAGGGATCTGAGGTCATGATGACATGGCAGAGAGCAAATGAGAGGTCAAAAGAGATTACCCAAACCCATGAAGGCAAACAATGACGAAATGAGATGTCCCCAACCCGACACGAATGCAGACAAGTGTCATGTTCAAGAGTGACATACTGCCAACATAACTAAAATTGGGTTCCATTTTCCCCCACCATTTCTAGTGATTACCCCAATTATTTTTAAAACAAGCTTGAAGGGGATAGCATATGCTTGCATTGTAAGTTTATCCTTTGGACAAATCCAACCTAGTACATTTTACGAGCCCTAGGAAAGAGGAATTCGAGTAACGTCATGGTGACAAAATCCTATGTCATCAAGGTTTAACAAGTCTGAAAAAGGGAGAACTCGACATCTTTTCATGTTTAGAGAGTTTGAAAAGAAGGTAGAAAAGAAAAATCCAGCAGTCCCTTTTTGTAGGTAGTCTCACAGATCCGAAAAGGTAGAAAAGTTTGTCTGAGAGAACCTCTTAGCCATGATAGGCTAAGGTATTCCTTTTTCGTAAATAATCTATCTCAGCCCGAAAAAGGGGTAAACGTATAATGGGTAGATATCATTTCGTAGCCATCTAACGAGTTCAAAACGACAAGAGTCTCGACAATATTTTCAATTTTTGATAGTCAGAAAAGAGCTGAAAGATGACTCCTCCTAGAGGAACGAGTGGTATAAAGGGTAGCAACTGGTTGCGGTGATGGTGGAACTACTCAGATCAAGCAAAGGTCAAGAGGCTGGCTAACAAGACCACTCATTGCAGCGGTTCCTCAGGAATGGGTAAAACAATCAAGTGAAGGCGTATGATTAGCCGAGCAGATGGTAACGATGGAAAGAGAAAACCAAGGCTCATCTAGCAAAATAGGCTGATAAAATGGCAATCACAAGAAGTAAAAATAAGAATGGTTTCATTTTTACACAAGCTTGAAAAAAGAAAACTCTGCTTGAGGTTGGTTTCACTTTTACACAAGCTTGAAACTTTGTAGAAAACTATGCTTAAAGCCGGTTTCATTTTTACACAAGCCTGAAATGGAAATAAACTATGCTTGAAAATTGGTTTCATTTTTACACAAGCTTGAAACTAGAAAACTCTGATTGAAAACAGGGAAAAACGGGCATGCCCCCAACATGGTGACTCAATTCGAGGTACATACCCCCCAAGCTTCAGTCCATATGAAAGGCGGATGGAGTGAAGGTTCAATTACAAGATCAAGAGAAATACTCGACTGGGATTTTATGAGATCTAATCAAAAGCTCGAATGGAACAGGAACGTGTTTCATTGTTTTTGTGAGGTTGACACATTAAAGAACTATCCTCATGAGCTAATTTATTTTTTAACGAGGTTGACATAGAAAATGAACCATCCTCATGACACCTTGTTTCATTTTTTAACGAGCATGAAACAAGAAAACGAACTCTGCTCTGAAGAGATTGTTTCATTTTTTAAGGAGCTTGACACAATAAAACGAACTGTGCTCCAAAGAGATTATTCCAATTTTTAAGGAGCTTGACAAAATAAAATGAACTGTGCTCCAAGGACAACTCATCATGTCAAATAAGAAGTCATGGCTTGCAAGAGGTTCTCATCTGATGGGAGAATAACATCTCGGAAATCAGGACCCAATGCCCCCAGCACACGATGCACAATGGAACTATCACTGAATGCGGGCATGGCACAGGTAGCCACATAATTAACTTGTGGTGCGGAGGATAAAATCTATGGATAAAGATCCAGAAGAGACTATGGTGGGCCAGCTTCCACATCAGGACCAAAGAATGACAGCTGATCAATGGTCACGATCCGACCTTAATGTGGAAAACAAATCACATGAAAGAGGGAAGAGACAAGCACTCCCATGACATAAGTATAGTCATACCCCAGGAGTAAATTAAAATCAAAGGGGCCTAGAACAACCATCACATCTATATAGATTATTTTCCCTCCCAAAATAATAAGCAACTTCAGAAGGATCCCTAACGGTTGACTAGTTCTTTTGTTAAATGCCAGCAGATTCTGCGTAACAGGCACAAGCGGTGATGAACCAAATTCTTGCCAAGTAGTTGAAGACAGAACACTAACAGACGTTCCCTCATTTATAATTGTGCTAGGTACGACCATATCGAAGGCATGTACCGTGATCTCAAAAGGCACATAAGAAGGAAGGCAGTATCCCACGAATCGACTCCAATCAAAGGAAGCGACCAAAATACTTGGAGGGGGTACCATTGAACTGAGATGGTCATCCCCTGGTGTTACCGGAGCAAGAGGAGCATCCTCCTGGACCTCAAATATGGGAGCATGAAGAGAAACTTCTTGAGTCACAGGAACGGGAGGATCTTTCTCCAAGTCAGAGGAATCTGAAGAAGCAAGAAGAACATCAGAGGGATGAGATCCACTCTTGACGGAAAAGACCTGATGAACCACAGGTAGGGTCATATCAACTAATTCCATGACCAATGGTTGGTCAGGGAATGGATTCGTGATTTTGAATTTCTGGGGGAGCGGGATCGACAAAAGATGAATCTTTATTGATCGTTGAATCAACTAGCGGAGGACTCGAATAAAGTTTCTGGTAACCAATCGGAAGACAGGGTATAGAAACAGTAGGGTTTTCCAACACTCTTGTGGCTTCATCCATGTACAAACAAATGTGAATGGGATGATGCCCTTCACACAACCTACAGGGATTTGTGATCTTACCCTGTCTCTTATGAGTCTTTTCAATACTAGTTGAAGATGTTCCACCAATATGACTTCCAGAAGCCAAAGGTAATGGTGGACGAACGTCAGACCATACTTCAAGTACCTTGGGAATGCCAGGGCAATCACGAAGAAGGTGGTCACCTTTGCACAACATGCAAAGGGATTGGACTTTTCGTGGAAGGTTGGATGGTTTGTCAATGGAAGGTTTCTTAGGCACAACAGTTGCAACATTAGCCTCTCGCTTATCTGAATTCTTCTTCTTTGTCTTCCTCTTCTTCTTCTTAGCCACCTGGTTACTGGAATCCAAACTTTCACCAGGCAAAGTAGAAGAGGAGGACAAAGAAACATGTGAAGAAGGGGAGAGGTCCACTTTAGAATCAACATGATGTTGTTCAAGTGGAGGAGATGGTTGTACAGAGGGTAGAATACTCGAGACCACAGAGGTCGAGAATAACCAAAAAGGCAACCCAACGGTTAACCCAGGAAAGGACAATGTTGCCATATAAGGAGCACCAACATTCCCAAAAGCAGGAAAAGGACTAGGATTCCCTTCGGAGGGGATTCCTTGGTTGGTAAACTCCGGAAACATTACCATTGGAAACAACCTTAAAACAAAATACTAAGGAAGATAACTTTAACCAGGAATATTTCGTGGGCAGTTAATTTTTTAAGACATTGAAACAAAAATCTGTTGTTTCATATTTTAAGAGTCGAGAAATAGGCAAAAGGTGACTCTATCACTTTTAGGTTGAAACTAGCGTGAAAGGACAATCGCTCGAGGATATTTTCACTTTTAGAGAGTCATGAAAAGACCAAAATTACTACTCAGGTAATCTAAGCAAGAGGGTGTACCAAGTTTCCATGAACTGCAATATACACCTTGGTGATCAAATGAAAGAGAAATGACCAAGGACTTAACGTACATGCAGGTAGTCTCCCTGAATGCTGTGTTTGGTGTATCACAGTCACAGGGCGGTAGACTCGGCTTCCTACGGATAAAGGATTGCAACCTATGAGGGTCTCTCTTTATATACTCGATGGTACGGGGAGCACAAGTCTGTGCTAGCGCTGTCTAATGCCAGATGGCAAACGACAGCTACTAGGTTTAATGATGCCAGAACATATCACTATCCTAGACCTCTAAAATATTCGTGTTAAGTTTCAATGCTTCCTTAGGTTAATTGAATAAATTTTAAAGTTGATCTTGAATTATGTCTCAGTTTCAAGGCCCTATCGAATGTCATCTGAAAATCTCCTATATGCAGCTATATGAGAAAATAAATCTTTCAATTCGATGAATTCTATCTAGTTAAGGGAAGAGTTTCAAACAAAGATGAAATAGACAGCAACACTGCAAACGAAAATATTTCCAAACTAGATGACTTTCACTATCCAAAATTAATCTAAAACATTCAACGATGTGAATTATGAAATGTAATCTATGCAAAAATCTCTTTTTGAAAACTATGCAATTGTTATCTATGCACAATTTCCTTTTTCTTTTGAAAGAATAAGAATGCACTCAATGCATTTTTCGATGAAATGAGAATCTACTCAATGCATGATTTTAATGAAAGAGAATGCACTCAATGCGATTTTTAGCTTTCAATCATTAAACAATGTAATCTAAGTTCAATGATTGATCTCAAAAAATACTTTTCAATGCAATGTGATCTAATGCATTTTAACAAAAATAAAACTATGAGACTAAAACTAAATAAACGCAAATTTCCTTAATGACAGGATGAATGCAAAAGAGATGCAAACAAACACTAAGAATGAAATCGTCATTTTTAACACTTTGTAATGAAACTCCTCAAAAGGCTACCAAACATATGAGGTCAAGCACAAAGAGGACTTCCAAAGCGTGAGCTCAAAACAAGGCATTCATTCCTTTTTACTTCAAGCAATCATAGAAATAATAATTTTCAGCTGAACAATGAGCAATGTGATCTATGCTCACAAGTGAACAAGTAAAGGGGAGAACGTGTAAATCATACAGAGGAAAATACCGGAAGGGCAAGATACACTGGTGAAGGACTTAGGGAAAAAACCTTAATTTTTCACACACCCTGAAATTGGCACAACTTTTGTGGGTGAAACTAGTGCCAACTGGTGCCACTTGCTAATGGAAAAATAGTGCCAATGGCCAATTGTCACGGATTGCTAACTGACAACTAGCGCCAATCGACGCTACTGTCAGAAAAATAAAAGCACCAATGCCTGAAAAGGAAAAAACAAAGAATTTCTCCCAACCAAGACCAGACTTACCACTTCAAGAAAAAACTAAATGATCGTAATTGATGAAAAGCACATGAACAAATAGGAAAAATACAAACAAGCAAGTCAACGACCAAAGCCGACCGAACAAGCTAAGACGAAAAAATCACACTGATTCCTAGCAGGGTCGCCAATTTGTTTTGCAGGTAAATCCTCTCTGCGGACAAAGACGATCCCTCTTGCCCTAGAGTGGGTCTAGAAACAAAGAGACATGCTAAAGTGTTTCTTCCTAGTTAATGAATGAACAAAAGACACGGTAGATTGACCTACCGGGAATCCAATGCGGTTATCGTTGTCGAATGAGTAGTAGCCTCCCGCTTCTACCTTGGCAAATCAGAATCCGTTCGTCGTTACGCTCGGATACCTGCACATAGAACAAGGAACAAGAACAACATACAACATAATGGTTTCACTCATAACTATTATCCACTCAAAGAGGGCTAAACATATCGCATTAAACAAACATCATAACACAATAATGGAACCAAACAGTAGTCATGTATATGAATAAGTAGAAGGAAAAGGTACAACCGATGCTTTGACGTCGCAGTCTCCTCTAGCAGGGTTCAGCCGAAGCACATCCCAGTACTTGTTGAGGGATTTAGGCAGGATGAGGGCATGGACACTATCTATCTCGATGAAGTTCCTCCTTGCTCTATCTATTTCTTAATGCAACTCTTCAATCTATGCTTAATTATCATCTATAGTATCAATACTCCAAGTTCAGCTAGTTGATGAGAAGAGATATATTTTCTTTTATAAATGAAAAGGACGAGGTGGGGATCCCTAAAAAGGTGGGAGGGAGTCCTATCCTTTAGGAGGGTTCCAAGGTAGGTGGAAACTACTAACTAAAGGATGGAGTCCGCGGTTGTTTCAATTCAACCACTCCCAATGACTCATCCTCGAGGTGGTTGGAATGTAACCTCTACCTCTATTTTTAAAAAACATTCCATAAACGGCTTGGCACAGGTGCTTAACTGGGATAGAGCACCAACTAGCGCGGGCTTAGTGTTAATTTTCCAGCTCGGTGCGGGAGTATAATTGGCTACTCGTGCCAAGGCAAAAATAAGGGTTTTTATAGTCCTGCTCAGGGAATTGTCAACAGGAGGAATATTGCTCTCACGTAAAGGGATGCAATGATAGTCTTTGCAGGGCATGACACTTCTTATTAGTCACAAAAATTACCCTCCAATGTGCAAGTTGGGGATTGTAGGGACAGTGACAACATGTTGTGTAACACTTGTGACAGTGAAAACACTTCACTTTCGACATGTTGTGCTCCTTTCCATCATCACCGGCCTCAGATTTTGAATGGAATTTCTTCCCCTTCTTCTTCTTCACCTTGGCAGCCAAAGCACAATCCTCTTCATCATCATGCATTGATGAAAATCCATCTCTGGTATTACACTTGAACTCCTCCTACACTAGATCCGACCACAGTCGTTTCTAATCCTACAGTTTTTCTCGTCCGTTGATAGAGTTGTGATAACTGTGCCAACTCTTAGGAAGTCCAAGGAGAGCCAAGCTCACCAAATCATCATCCACAACACTAACTCCTACACTTCCAAGCTCATCCCTACATTGGACAAACTTCTTCAAGTATACCGGAATAGTGTCGTTCTTCTCCATCTTGATTTTTTTGAGTTTATCCTTTAGCGCCAAATTCCTATGGTCATTGTTGCTTTGGAAAAGATCTGTCAAAGCCTTCCACTTAGCATATGGAGTGGATTTCCCATGAAGGCTTGACATTATATGGTCTTTCACACCTTCCAATAGAATCCTCCTCACCCTTGTTACTTTCCTTTTCCATGTGACAAGTACTGCAACATCCGCCGAAGTGGCCTTAGGAACATCTCTCTCGATGAACTCCTTCAAGCCATTATCTTCAAGCATCGCCTCCATCCTGTCCTTCCAGGCTATGTAGTTAGAGCTGTCCTCAAGTGCTCACTCCAACCACAACCCATTGAAAGCCATTTCAATGTATACTCAACTATCTCACCAAGAAATTCTTGCAGCGATTTCGAATTGTTTCCACCAGCACAAAACTCAACACCACTTCAATATTGCAATCTCCAGTGATTAACACTGCTCCGATACCATGTAGAAGTTTAATACAATATGAATGTATATTGCCAGAATCCCTAATCTAACAATTAAATCCACTGTTAAATACAAAATCCTTCTAATCAATTCTTTGTGGAAATTAAATCGCCAATTGCAAAACACATATGAAGCAAAATCAATCGCACAAAACAAGATGTTTTATCGGGAAAGCTTAGAGCTAAAAACCCCAACTATCATATATTATGTATATCAATAGAACATGTAACAATATCATACAAAGCTCAGCTCATAGAGCTCTCAGTACAATATACAATCATCACACACTATCATGTAGAAATTTGCATATCTATGCACCAATTTCTTGCCTCTTGATAGCCTACCTCCACTGCGCAATCCCTGTTGAAGAAGAACCCTGAATGAATTCGACCTTACCTTATCTTAACTATGCAATACTCATAGGCATCTCCAATGTGTGTGTGCATGCATTGGATTCTCTACTATAGTCATAAATAATAGTCCATCTCACCCTTTCATGTATCTCTCCACTCGGTCTCCACTGAATCTGACATGCAAGTAGTTAACTGTTTTATTTCTTCAGTTGCAAGTAAGGCACTACTTGTGAATTAATTAAATTAATCTTTCACTAGTGTATGTTCAGTTACAACTAGCACAACTGAGTTTAACTCACTGAACTGAGTTAAACTAAATAACAACTCACATAACTACTCTTCCAACTCTATTACAACTTGCCACAATTAGTTATAATGAAGTCCTCCATGCATGAATCACCAACCAACCTAGGAATTGCGTAATTCCTTCAGCCCATTGATGTGCCACATCTGTTCATTGAAATAAATTTCTCCAAGAGAATAAGTTACTATTTATTGTCTGATTATTATTAAGGGCTAATAATAATCGACATGCATTCTAATTTTAGACAGGCGATCTATAAATAGACTTCGCCCATACATCTAAAAATAGAAATTCGTCTAAAAACAGATTTTGCTCAATCATCTAGAATCAGCCTCCTGCTAATTTTATATTTTTCTCAACATGTCTAAAAATAGACACACACCTAAAAATAGCCTATGTGGGCCCCACCTAGTTTAGGTGCTTAATTTTCACTAGGATCAAGGATGATGTTTCTGGATGCCTCTTTCACTGTTTCTTGTTGCAATCTTCAACACAAATTTAGTGTCTCTGTTAGAAATAATTCTTGTAGGTAATCCATGAAATCTAATTATTTCTTGGAAGAACAAGTTTGTTATGTGTAGAAACTATACAAGCAATATGTATTTCAATGGATTCAATCCAATCAAGCAATGTACTAAAGTAAGATATTGAATCCACTTATAAATCAATTGTGGAAAATAAACACGATCGCCAATCACAAATAAAGAAAGAAACAAATCAAACCACAACACATATATTTTCCTGGGGAAAGCTTGCTGCTAAAAATCCATTTATCTTATATTGTATATTCACCAAGGAATCATGAAACAATTACAATGCACTCTTCTCACAAGAGTCTCCTACACTCTCACAACTGTCTCACACTGATGCGGACAAAATCGACCAACACTTAGCCAATTTTCAGCCTCTGTTCAGCCTGTCTTTCTTGTGCAATTCATGTGGAATGCAAACCCTATTCTTTAGGAAATTCAACCTTCCAAAATTGTGCAATGCTCATGGGAAATACTATGGTTGTCTTACTGCATGTAGGCATCCTACTAATGATACAATTGATAGTTAACATCCCTTTAACCTTTGTCTCAACTGGGTATCCACTGGGACTGACATGCATGCAGCTATCAGTAGTAAATCATCAGTTTCATGGTAGATCACTGCATGTGAATTAAATATGATTTAATTCATTTAATCTCTCACTAGTGCAACAAACATTTACAACTAGTTCAACTAACTTTAACTCAATTAATTGAGTTACATGATTTCTCATGCATTAAACTAATGCACTAACTGCAACCTGAACTCCATAACTAATAGAATCACTCTGCATGCCTCACCAACCTCCCTCAACTGGAAATTCATGAGCTAACTGAGTTTATCACACTCAGTTAACTATTACAAGTGATTATGAGATAAGATTACATTTTATTGCCCAATTTAATTAGGGGAATATTAAATTAGGCACACATTTCTTGTTGACTTTTCAACACTCCCTCTCAACAAGAAATGGATTATCTGCCATCTCGATCCTGCCTCTATGGTATTTGAATTTTCTCCTCGCGACCGCCTTCATCAAAATATCTGCATCATAATCTTCCGTGGCAATGTACTGAAGTAACATAATGCACCTTTGAACACAATCTCTAAGATGGTGGTATCGATTTTCTATATGCTTGGACCTATCATTGAATATCAGATTAACTGAGAGTTTAACGAAATTTTGGTTATCACAAGGTATCACCGTCAGATCCATCTAAGAACCAGGCAAACCAACCAGAATCTTCCTCATCCAAATGGCCTCACATGCAGCTTGACTTGCTACCATGTACTCTGCCTCGGCTGAACTGAGTACCACATATCTTTGCTTCCTGATGTACCAAGAAACTGTTGTCGATCCTATGCTAAAGATCCTGCCTGATGTGCTCTTTTTTTCTGATGGACTACCTGCTCAATCTACATTAGTGAAGCCTTGAATCTTCACTCCCTCTATCTATTTGTACCATAATCCATACTCTATAGTGCCCCTGAGATATCTTAAGACATGCTTCCCTGCATTCCAAAAGATCTTGGTTGGCTTAACCATATCTTGACTCAGGTGGTTAACAGTGTAGCAAATGTCTAGTCTGGTGTTCACCAAGTACATCAATGAACCCACAATCTCCCTGTAAACAGTAGCATCCACTACATCACTTGAAGCAGCATCCTCCTTCCTCCAGTTTCCTGGAAGAGGAGTCCCCATGGGTTTACAGGCCTCCATGTGAAACTTACTCAATATCTATTTGGAATACTTTTTTTTGAGAAACAAATAGCTCACCATCCCACTCCCATATTTCCAAACCAAGGAAATAGTGAAGGAGTCCCATGTCCTTCATCTCAAACTCTCTTGCAAGATCCTCCTTGCAATAAATTATGAGCTACTCATCACCTGTAAAAACTAGATCATCAACATAAAGTACGATAATCAATATCTTACCATCAACCACAATCTGGTATAGGTTTGCATCCGCTTCACTCTTCGTGAAGCCCAACCCGGTGAAATAGCTATCAATCCTAGTGTACCAAGAACAAGGTTCTTGCTTCAACCCATACAGTTCCCTCTTGAGTCTGCACACATGTGGCTCACTGTCAAAGATCTCAAAACCTTACGGCTACTCTATGTACACTTATTCCTCAATAACTCCATTGAGAAACACAATTTTCACATCCATCTGATGTATTTGCCATCCCATTTGCACTGAGAGGGAAAGGATAGATCTAATCGATGAGTATCTCGCAACTGGTGCTCATAGTCAATCCCCTCAACTTGTGAGAATAACAGGGCTACAAACCTAGCCTTGTACTTCTCCACACTCCCATCTTCCACCTACTTCACCTTATAGATCCATCTAGATCCAACCATTGATTTTATGACTGGTCTTGGGACAACTTCCCATGCACTGTTCTTGACGATGGATTCATACTCCTCAACCATTGAGTCAATCCAAATTTGTTGCTGCACTTCTTCCTCAAAGGAGGATGGTTTTGTCACAATACACTTTCTCATAAGATCCATGTATCTAATAAACCTGTCTGGAGATTGTCTTTGTCTGCGCAGTGAAGTAGGGGCTCCTACATGTTCTGTCACATCAAGTCTCAATCTATCAACCTTTGTGGTGTGCCTTCTACCATGTCTAGTGGATGTCTTTTCATGAGTTTTTTTTGCCACTCCATGATACTCGGCATGTGGTTGCTCCACATCTTAAGGTTCATCCTTTGGAACCAAGATTTCCTCATCTGCATGCAAATCCAGCTCCCTCTCAAGGGACAATCGCACGGCTTTCTCCTCATCAAATTTTGTATCTCATCTCACAACAGTCATCCTATTGTTTGGAAAATACACCTAATAGTTATGGGGAGTATCAGAGTACCCCGCAAATATCCCAATCTCAGTTGTTGGTTCAAGCTTCTTCCTAGAATATTTGGTCACATGGAAATAGACAGATAAGCCAAAAATTTTAAAATATGAAAGATCAGGTTTCTTACCAAAAAAATCCTCCTCTGGTATACTCATGGAAAGTATCCGATGAGGACTATGATTTTGCACAAATATTGCTCTGTTTCATGCCTCTACCCACAGATGCAATGGTAGGCCCTGATCATGCAACATCGCTTGTGTCACACCCACAATTGTTCTGTTATTTATTTCTATGACCCCATTATGTTGTGGGTTATGAGGCGCAATCAACTCTCTTTGAATTCCTTCTTTGCTACATAATTTCTTGAATTCATTGGAGATGTACTCACCACCATTGTGGCTCCTAAGAGCCTTCACATGCTTCCCCATATATTTCTCCACCAGTGCTTTGAACTCACAAAATTTTGAGAACGTCTGATATTTCTTCCGCATGAAGTAGATCCAACACTTTCTAGAAAAATCATCAACAAAGATCACATAATACCCGTGCTTTGTTTTTGAAACTGTAGAGAATGGTCAACACACGTCTGAGTGAAATCTCTCAAGGATTTTCATTGCTCGGTTCTCTTTCTCATGAAAAGCAGCCTTTGCATACTTACCCATGGTACATCCCTTGCATGTGTCTATCTGTGCAAGAGTACCCTTTGGAAGCCTCGTAGAAATCTGTTGCATGACCTTCAAGGAACTGTGGTGTAGATGGCCCAATCTCCTGTGCCATAACTCACCTTCATCCTGGCTAACCACTTTACCTGCCTTACCCATCAATGTTGCGCAACCATTTACATCAAGTTTGTATATATTCTTCACACGAATCCCAATCTTCTTGGTTTTTCCCGTGGCTTTGTGTCGAAGGAAATATTTCCCTTCACTGAAAGCCACATCATAACCTTTATCCTCCAACATTGCAAATGAAACTAAATTATTTTTCAAGCCTGGTACATGCATTACATCTTTTAATAAGAAGGGTTTACCTGACTGTCTCTAGAAGGTAACTGTACTAATCCCGGTAGCACTGTACCTCCCGTCATCACCTTCCTTGCCGAACTCAAATTTGGAATAGGATTTCTTTCCCTTCCACTTCTTCGCCTTACCAGCCAAGGTGAAATTTTTTTCATCATCTGTCTTAAATGAATATCTATCCCTAGTATTCCACCTGAATTATTCTTGCACTAAATCCGAACAAAGTTGTTCCCAATCTGGCAGTTTCTCCCTCCAATTGACAAATTCTTGATAACTATGCCAACTCTTGGGAAGGCCTAGAAGAGTTAGGATCACCAAGTCATCATCTGCGACAGTAATTACGAAGCTCCCAAGCTCATCTAAACATTGGAAAAACTTGGTTAAATATTTCAGAATAGTGTTGCCTTTCTCCATTTTGATTTTCTTGAGCTTGTCCTTCAGTGCCAATTTTCTATGATCACTGCTACTCTGAAACAGTATCTGTCAAAGCCTTCCAAATTGCATATGGAGTCGCTTTTCCATGGAGACTTGAGAAAATTTGGTCTCGTACTCCCTCCAATAAGATCCTCCTTGCCTTTGCAACCTTCTTTTGCCAAGAATTAAGAAGAGCGGCATCTGCTGTTGCGGGTTTGGGAATGTCATTATCAATGAATTCTTTCAACTTGTTCTCCTCCATAACTGCCTCCATCCTGTCTTTCCACACAATATAATTAGAGTTTCCCTCAAGTGCATAGTCCAATCTCCAGCCATTGAAATCCATTTCGATCCACTGTCGTACCAAAGAATACTTTTTCAAATTCGAATGCTATTCAGTCACAAACTCAATTTCTTCTCCACTATAGTGATTTCCTACGCTCTGATACCATGTAGAAATTATACAAACAATATGTATTTAAATGGATTCAATCCGATCAAGCAATGTAGTAAAGCAAAATATTGAATCTTTATACAAATAAATTGCGGAAAATAAACATGATCACCAATCATAACAAGTAAAGAAAGAAGAAAATCAAACCACAACACAGATATTTTCCCAGGCAAATCTTGCAGCTCAAAACCCCTCTATCTTCTATTGTATATTCACCAAGGAATCATGAAACAATTACAATGTACTCTACACTCTCACAATTGTCTCACACTGATTCAGACAAAATCGATCAACACTTCGCTAATTTTCAGCCTCTGCTCAGCCTGTCGTGCTTGCACAATTCATGTGGAATACAATCCCTATTATTTAGGAAATTCAACCTTCCAAAAATTTTCAATGACCATGGTAAATCCTATGGTTTTCTTACTACATGCAGGTAGCCTACTAATGATACAACTAATAGTTAACATCCCTTTAACCTTTGTCTCAACTGGGTCTCCACTGGAACTGACATGCATGCAACTATTAATAGTAAATTAGTTGCATGGAAGATCACTTCATGTGAATTAAATATGATTTAATTCACTTGATCTCTCACTAGTGCAACAAATAGTTACAACTAGTTCAACTGAATTAACTCAATTAATTGAGTTAACTGATTTCTCATGCATTAAACCAATGCACTAACTGCAACTTGAACTCCATAAGTAATAGAATCACTCTGCATACCTCACCAACCACCCTCAACTCAAAATTCATGAGCTAACTAAGTTTATCGCACTCATTTAACTATTACAAGTGATTATGAGATAAGATTACATTTTACTTGTCCAATTTAATTAAGGGAAAATTAAATTAGACACACATTTCTTGTTGACTTTTCAACACTATGTTAGTTGCATCATTTGTATTTTTACAAGCCATAAAGTGTGCCATGTTTTAGATTATCAACAACAACAAATATTGAATCATTTCCCTTTTGTGTTTTAGGCAATCCCAGTACAAAATCCATACTTATGGAGTCCCATGGTCGATTTGGTATTGGTAGGGGTTGATAGAGTCCAGTGTTATTACTTCTTCCTTTTTCATATTGACATATCCTACATATTTCAACAAATTTATTTACATATGTTTGCAAGTGAGGCCAATAATAAAGTGCTTGTAACTGTGCTAGAGTTTTATCTTGCCCAAAATGACCTGCTAAACCCCCACTATGTTTTTCTTTCAAAAAAAATTCCCTCATTGAACATCTTGGAATGCATAACTGTTTTCCCTTGAACATAAGTCCCTCCTGTATCATGTAGTCTAGCCATGGAGTTCTATCTCTACTTACAGGATTTTCACAAGATTCATAAGCTTCTTTAAAATTTGGATCATCTTTATGCATATCTTTCAGCTCATCAAATCCTAATACATTTAATTGGAATTCTTGCAAAATTGAATTGATTCTACGTAATGCATCTGCCACTTTGTTTGATTGCCCACTTTTATGCTTGATAACAATTGTAAAATTTTGTAAGAATTCAACCAATTTAAGATGTCTTTCACTCAATTTTGTTTGATTGTTGATATACTGTAAAGCATAATTATCTGTGTAGAGGATGAACTCTTTTGGCATAAGATAATGTCTCCATTTTTTTAAAGTTTGTATATGGCATAAACTTATTTATCATAAGAAGAGTATTTTTGCTTGGCCTCATTAATTTTTTCACTGAAGTAGGCAATTGGATTTCCTTATTGACTTAAGACAACTCCTATTGCAGTCCCGCTGACATCAATCTCAACTTGAAACAACTTATTAAAATATGGTAGTGCTAAAACAGGTTGTTCTGTGATCTTTTTCTTTAATAATTGGAAGCTTTTATTAGCTGCTTCTATCCAATGGAATGGTTGAATTTTCTCTTTAATAGTTTCTACAATTGGAGCACATATACCACTAAATTTTTTAATAAATTTCGTGTAAAAACTTGCCAATCTGTGAAAAATTCTTACCTCTAAAATTCTTTTTGGAGTTGGCCAATTGATTATGGCCTTCACTTTCTCCTGATCCATCTTTAAGCCTTCTCTTGAAATTAAAAAACACAAGTATAATAGTCATGTCTTCATGAAACTACATTTCTTTAGATTTATTAGCAATTTCTCTTGTTGTATTTTCTTGAAAACCATCTTAAGATGTATTCGTTGCTTTGCTTTTTATTGACTGTAAATGAGGATATCATCAAGATAAACTATAACAAATTTCCCAATGAATTCTTTTAACACTTCATTCATTAGTCTCATGAAAGTGCTAGGAGCAATGGTAAGTCTGAAGGGCATTACCAACCATTCATATAAACCATTATTAGTTTTTAATGTTGTTTTCCATTCATCACCTTCTCTGATTCTAATTTTATGATATCCACTTTTTAAATCTATTTTAGAAAAATATGTAGCACCACTTAGGAAATCTATAAGATCATCAATACGGGGTAATGGAAACCTATACCTGATTGTGATTTTGATGATTGCTCGATAATCTGTGCACATCCTCCATTCACCATCCTTCTTTGGAGTTAACACTATTGGAATGACACAGACTAAAAATTTCTCGAATGAGACCTTTATCCAGCAATTCCTGCACTTGATTTTTAATTTCTTCATTCTCCTTTGGAGCCATTTTGTAAGTTTCTTTGTTAGGAAGGCTAGCACCTAGAATGAGATCAATATGATGGCTAATACTTCTAATGGGGGGCAATTCATCTGGCAAGTCATCCACTACAATATCAATAAATTCATTCAACACGTTTTTAATTTCTTCTGGAATATCATTAAAATTTGTACTTGTGAGAACTACCTTTGGTTTACTAATCAAGGAAAAATTTATCTCCTCATGCTTGATTTCTTGGAGAAATTATTTCCCACTAAGTAACATTACCTTGGATTGGTCTTCTTCTAGTGCTTTTTCATTCTTCAAAGGAAAAATTGCCATCTTTTGACCATCCTTCTCAAAAGCGTAAGTATTGTTCCTTCCATCATGCATTGCTTTCCTGTCATATTGCCATGGTATTCCAAGCAAGAAATGGCACACATCCATAGGCATAACATCACAAATAACTTTATTCCTATAAAATCCTATTTGAAACTCCACTTTAGATTGTTCATTAAATAATATTTGATGTCCTTTTTGCAACCATGAAACTTTGTAGGGAGCAGGATGTTTAGTTTTCTTTAAATTAAACTTTTCTACCATTTTTGTGGAAACTAAATTATCAATACTCCCACTATCAATAATGATTTTACAACACTTTCCTTCTGATTTACAAATAGTTATGAACAATTTTTTTCTTTGTGTGGGTTCCTTTACTTCTTCAACAAACTTTAATAAATTTATTTTCATCATTAAAGATTCACTAGTATCAGGTACATTTTCATGTGTAGAGGATTGTACACTTTCTGTATCAGTTTGTGTTATATGTGCGCTTCCTTGATTAGAAAATATTTCTGGACACTCATTAGCTTTATGACCAAATTCGTTACATATATAAAATATTACCATATAAGATTTTCCTCTACCTCTTTGATAAGGTCTTCATCCTTTGAAATCTCCTCTTGATGGTTCTGCATGTTGTGAACTGTTGCCTTCTTCTCTTTGAATCAGAAATCTTCCACTCGAATAACCTCTGCTTGATTTTCCTCGACTTGATGATATTATTATCGTGCTTTGTCCTCTTCCTCTTTGACTTTGCTTTTTTGCCAATTTTTCTTCAATTTTAAGGGCTATCTAGTAAGATTCTTCAACAATTTTTAGAGACAAAATATTCAATTCATCTTGTATTTCAAATCTCAAGACATTAATATACCTTGCTAACTTTTCTTCATCTTCTTCCATATGACCAGATCTTATACTCAATTTATAAAACTCTTATGTATATTCTTTTACAGACATAAATTTCTGCTTGAGATTGTGCATTTGGAAAAAAATATTCAACTGATAATCTCGAAGAAGAAATTTACCTTTGAGCTTGGCCACAACTTGATCCCAACTAGTGATCTTCCCTTTATTTCTATTTCCCCTTTCAGCTTGCACGTTATCCCACCATAGTGCAACATGTCCCTTTAATCTGGTCACTGCTAACTTGACTTTCTTCTCGTCAGCTACATTCTCATAGTCGAAATATTTATCGATGGTATTGATCGAATCGATCAATTCTTCAGGATTTAAATTCCATTCATACATAGGCACATCCAATCTTGGCTTGGTACTGATTCCCGTGATCATTTTGACCATCTTCTCTTCTGGAGTTTCTTCTTGAGCTTCTTCTTATGAGCTTTCTTTTGCTTCACTAACATCACTGATGTCGACATCTCTTTGACGTGTTGTATCCAATGCATCCAATTTGGTTCTAATATGTCTTATTCAAGCAAGACTTTATTTGTAGCTAGTATTCCTCGACCAATTCCAGCTCCTCTAGCTCCTCTTACTCAATGGGCCATTCTTATCTTTCAAAACTTTACAAATTTTTCACTTAAATTCTCCCCTTTAATAAGTGACAAAACACCTTTTAATATAAATACTTGATCTTAAAATAAATAATTTATAAGTTTTTAAAATAAAGTATTTTAAAGTGCATTTTTAGAGCACCAACAATTATCCAAATATTCAATTATATAAAAATTCTCACTTACAATCTCCACTCACATCCAATAATATCCATTCATATATTTCTCCACTTATTTAAAAAGAACCATCAACGTGAAATTTATTATTATTCTTTACTTTCTTAAAACTATCCAATCCATGTATGAGAAAGTAAAAGTTTTATCCACTTCAAAAAGTCACCTTTTCACACAATTCTCTTGATCATTAAAATTTACCATTTCACATAATCCACCTCATCATTAAAAATCACCTTTTCACACAATCCACGTGATCATTCCTTATTAAAATAAAAACTTCACAACACACTAGCTATGTATATGAAGGCTGAATATTAACCAATACAATATTACTCAACTTTTAAATATTTCTCACCATTGGTCTTTTGGTTTCTTTTTCGGGCAACACCTCTTCAGCACCGAATTGTGCAGTCGCACAATATGGGTAAGATGGGTTTAGATGGGTTCAATGCTGGTCTCCACAATATATTCACACAACAAAGTTCTTGTAGTGTGGTACAGGCTAATTCAATATTCTTTAAACTTGGACTTCAATGCAAATTCAAAGCAAACAAGTTCAACACAGATCTCCACAATGGAATAAATTAATACTTTATCTCAATTTAATTCATACTTAAGAAAATTTCAACCGAATGCATCCATATATTTGTTTCATGCCCAACACGGGTTGTTGTGCTACATACAACGCTCGAACCTTCCAGCTTGTATGTCTACAGAATTACGTAAACAACAGGGAAATTGATCACGTTGTTCAAAAGAATGATGTTGGAGCTTCAATCAACGTTTTAGGCTTTGCACATGATCCTCTTGCTCGCCCTTTTGACCTTCTCTCACATGCAGAAAATCTCCTCACAGTTTTCTTCTCACACATAGATCTCCTCAGTGCTACATAGAAAACTTCACTAACTGATGTTCCAGATCAAATTTATTTTGGCTCCTTCTCACACATAGAGCTCCATCTT
The DNA here is from genome assembly GCA_034641835.2 of Pinus albicaulis. Classification (NCBI taxonomy): domain Eukaryota; kingdom Viridiplantae; phylum Streptophyta; class Pinopsida; order Pinales; family Pinaceae; genus Pinus; species Pinus albicaulis. Next base: position 38,901 of record JAXQQM020077242.1, read on the forward strand.
TTCTTCTCCTTTGCAAGAAATTCCAAATCTTCTCTAAAGTAATGATGCTTCCTCTTTCCAATTTATTGGTGCAGAGGATTAACAAATCAACACACAGAAAATTTATTAATAAAATCACACTCTAAAGCATTGATTTCTCCAAAATATTACATGGCTATTTGTTTAGAGGAGAGAAGTCTCTCAAATGTATTCAAGAGAAACTTCCTCCTAGATATTTGGAGGAAGTTGAGAGCTATCCTCTCAACATTAGGATTTTATCCTAACTTCCCTATCTCCTAATTAATTCTACAATGACTCACTAATTCTAGAAACTCCTAGATTCATTAATTAAATAATTACCTAAAAATTAAACATGAGATGCTCCTGCATCAGAAGGAGAGAGAGAGGGATATAGTAACAGAGTTGGAGCGTGAAGAGAGAGAGAGAGAGGTAGGAGAAAAAGGGAGAGAGAGGAAGGAAGAGAGAGAGAGGATGTGACAGAGTCGAGAGGGAGGGAAAGAGAGATGGATTTGGAGGGTGGGAGAGAGGGAGGTAAGAAGAAATACATAGTGAGAGAAAGGTGGATGGAGAGAGGGAGTGATAAGGAATATGAAGAGAGAGGGAGAGAGGACAATAGGAGGGAAGAGAGATAGAAGTGGAGGAGAGAGAGAGAGTGTGTGTGATAGATATATATATTGAATAAAGAGAGTGTATGTTTTGGGAATGATATAGAGAGACATAGGGAGATAGATATATAGATGGAAGGTGAAGAGAGGGAAGAAGAGACGGCGGGAGGGAGAAAGAGAATGATAGATATGGAGTGAGAGAGCATGTGTTTGTGGGGGAGGGTGAGTTAGAGAGACAAAGAAGGAGAGATGGAGGGAGATATAGATATAGATGGATGGGTGAGAGAGGGAAGAATATTTCTTGCACTAGATGGATTGATTTTAGTGTAGATGGTGATTTATAATCCTATTTGATTGCTTGCACTAGATGCATTTATTTTAATGTAGATGTTGATATCTAATTATATTTTACTACTTGCACTAGATGCATTGATTTCAATGTAGATGATTTCTAATCCTATTTGATTTCTTGCACTAATGCATTGATTTCAGTGTAAATGGTGATTATAGTCCTATTTTATTGTTTGCACTAGAGGAATTAATTTCAATGTAGATGTTGATTTCTAATTATATTTGACTGTTTTCACTAGTGCATTGATTTCAATGTATGTGATTTCTAATCCTATTTTATTTCTTGCACTAAATGCATTGATTTTAATGTAGATAGTTATTTCTAGTCCTATTTTAGTGCCTGCACTAGATGCATTGATTTCAGTGTATATGTTGATTTCTAATCTTATTTTCTTGCACTAGATGCATTTATTTGAGTGTAGATGTCGATTTCCTATAGTATTTGATTACTTGCATTAGATGCATTGATTTCAGTGTAGATGTTGTTTTCTAATCTTATTTGATTGCTTGAATTATATGCATTTATTTCAGTGTAGATGTTGATTTCTAATTTTATGTACTTGGATGTATGATGGTGCATTAATTTGATTTCAGTGTAAGAACACAATTTTTTTGACAATGTTCATTGATTTTTGTGTTATAGTAATTCAAACCTATTAATATTAGAGAGCAAGAGAGACAAGGTATGATGTTTACCACAATAGCTCAAGCTAAATATTTAAATGGTTTACAATTTCAAAAATCCTTTTCATATATTCGATACAAAAATATGACAAAACTAACAAGGGTGACAATACGATTAGTAGAAAAAAATAGTTTGAGATTGATCACAATGAAGACTATTTGTTATTGACTACATTCTAATTATTCACTATTCTATCATTTGACACTATAACAATGTCACTTTGCATTCAAAATTTTTATTTCATGATTTTTCATCATTAAAGTTATGAACAATATTTATCATCTCAACAAACTAAGAGAACTAAGAAAAATTAAAAGTAAAATGACCAGTCGAGATCCATATTAAATCCAGATCTATCAAGTGTCGAGAAGGATCAAATCTCTCGAGGTGCAAACCTTTCCTCAAGTTTTGCACTCAAAAAGTAGGTTTGCACCTCGAGATATTTGATCCATCTCGACGCTTGATTGATCTGAATTGAAGATCCATATTAACTTCGGATTTAAATAGTATTATTAATAAACAACATAGATGCACCTTAACTATGCATCTACCTAAGTGCCTTGATCAAATTATCACATTAAAAAATGCATTGATTTTAGTGGATCAAATTATCCTATTTGATTGCTTTCATTAAATGCATTGATTTCACTGTAAATGATTGATTTCTAATCCATAGTCATGTAGATATAGCATGCACAACAACCAAACACCCTCGCTAACTTGGACATCAGCTAATCACTCTCTAAAAATTGTGCAACAGACAAACCAACACCAACATCACAAGAGCCAGGAGCCCAAACGAACCAATAGAAAACCAATAGCAAAAAGAAAAATCCAAAACACCCTTTTCTTATGTGTTCATCCAATTTATCCTCACGTTGTTGACCTCTTCGTATTCCATTGAAACAAATCTCTTCCCTTATTTCTAACTACTTCGCCTTCCATAACTAAGTCGATTCACTTCCTCTTAGTGTGTAGACAAACCAAATTTGTAACCCTTGTCTCAACCTCATAGCACATACAATAGTGGTTATCTAGTAGCAGTAAAACTAAATAATTGTTGAACTTGGAAGTGTCAGTAATTGTATGCAATAGGAGTATCACCACGTAATCATAAGAGCATTAACCACTTCAAAAGTAGTCACCACTTAATTAAAATGTAGCTACAGGGTCATCAACAACTTGCAGTTGGATGTATCAACAAATACATAATAGGTGTATTAGGAACTTAAAACACATGGGAGTAACAACGTGTATTACTAACTCAAAATAAACTTGTTTTTGGTTGACGAGGATTCCTCAAGGCCAAGGATGCTCTTACATCATGTTTCATATTCTATGAATCCTTAATGGAAAACCCTTTTTTTTGTGTTGCCCATGCATTAAAATATTTGAAATAGTTGATTTGGACACTTTCCATTATCAATTATAGCCTTATGGAGTTTCTTTTCATTGTTTTTATAGGTTGTTTTGTCGCATTTGGTCAATATTCCTACCAACAGGTTCAATCAACATCCTTTTACCCCTTGTCATCATCCTTGCACAAATCCCTAATCATGACTCTTCCTAATCCCTGAGTTTATGCCTGAAACTACTTCATTTCACTGATTTTAAGGACCAACACATTATGTTGCCTCAAAGACATGTGTTTACCAGCAAGTTGTCCCTTGCTGGGGTGATCTGATCACCAGTAGGTTGCCCTCTTGTCGGGGTGCATTGATTCTATAAATTCGGGAAAAATAAAAAGAAACTTGAAGCTTCCAGGAGTTGTTATAACAATTTACCTTGGATGAAAGTCTGGAATCATATCCTATCCTACCATGGATTTTTCATCTCTTATCTCTTGAAATCATCCTCAAATCAAGAGTGGATCTCAAGCCTAGATTGGTAAATGGATAAGAACTCTCAACTTACAATCCTCTTCTATATATTTGTGACCATCCAAAAGATATGGGTTAGCTTTTGGAGATAGATTCTACCCTCATGTTGTTGCTGTGAAATTCATTATTCCATGGATTAGGGTGACATAGAGGTGCACTTTGTGGCAAGGAAGGACAAGTCAACTTGGAGGAGATATTATACAAGATCAAATCCTATATTTGGTTGTAACTCTTGATGAGTCTCATTAATAGGTACATTATAAGGGTCATGATACAATCCTCCAGCCTTAGAACTATGTCTTTCTCACAATTATTTAAAAATTTTAGTTATATTATGTTTAATGAGAAGGATAAAATGTGTTGACATAGCATGTGGCCTAATGAGATTTAATTACATGAAATGGAGAATTTTTGAGATATTTTCCATGCAGGGGTTGTCCACCTCCTTAACTCCCTCAATCAGTCCAAGATCATAGCACTCTCTCTCTCACACCAGCTCGAAGTCATTGGTAGTCAAGCCACTATTAGTGCAAGTGATAATAATGAAGAGAAAGATCCACCATTCTCGAGTTGAAGGAGACAAGCATTCCTATTTCCTAGGGAGCTGCTAGCAGCTACCCTCTTGTATAAATAAGAAATAAGAAGAGCTCATTGGGATTCGAGTTTTTTTTCTTCATCTAGGTAGATATTGAGCTCAAGAAATTGGCATTGTTATTTTGACTTTCATCTAATGTGTTAGAAATTTTATTTGATGATAATGAGAATTTTATTATTGAGTTACCATTAAGTTAGTTCTAGAGGTTGAGGCTCTTGGTTTGGGCCCAACCCAATGACTTAGGTCCCTCTTGTGTACTTTTATTTCTGTTAGATGCAAGTATTTCTTAGTTTCTTGCATTTCAGTAGAGAATAATCCATCAAAACCTATGGTTGTAGCCTATTCCTCACGTGTCTTGTGGGAAATTGAGTGGAAGGATCCACAAGCACAGTAAAAAATTATTATGTTTATGATTTATTGGAAGGATATTTGTGTTATTTGTATTTCTTTACATTTTCTTTTTGTATATTAGAAGTTAGTTTAGTGATTATATCATAGTTTTGGCATAAACTCGATATCATTTAAATTCAACCCATCTTTTCCACCATAGTTTATCTCATTTTGTCAATGATAAATGGATGCATTCATGTGCTGATTGCGGGGTTGTCTGGATCTGCAAAAAAGGGAACCTTTAGCAATTATATCTTGAACTCCCTCACCTTCTTTGGTCACCTCCAAATTTTTCCCCAAAATTTTTGTTTCGTGAGTCATTTTGGCTTGGCACACCAAGAGAACTCATTCTAGTGTAAGACAGGCCTTTGAGAGGCTCTGAGCTTTGCTAGGGACTTAAGCTAACCTTCACTTATTTACCTCAACCACCATCCACCTCTCCATACCCTGAGGACATCATTTTCACTTTCCAAACCCTCTCAGCATCCATCCTGTAACATTACAGACCCTTCTGTAGCAATAAAAGGCTCCTATAGCAGCCACCTCTAGAAAAACTATAGGATCACTTTCATTCACTAGTTTTGATCCCCACAAAATTTGACTTAGTCTAGATGAAATTTGACCCCCAGCTGTGATTTTATGATTAGGGGAAGAACATAGGCCACTCCAAACCTTTCTTTACTTCACTACAAAAACATAGTAGAGTTAGTTTCTTTATCACAAATTTGATGCAAGTAGATTAAGGATTTACAAGAAGGTGTGCACTAGGTAGATGGTATGTGAAATTATGATTGGTAGTTTGATGAATTTTGCAAAGAAAATTATCACCCTTTCTGCAAGTACATATGGTAGAATACTTCTCCTTTGTAGACATGGGCACATTGACAAGGCATGGTGGAGGGCTCAAGAAATAAGGGGGAGCATGCAATCAAGAGAGGAAAGGTACATGTAGAGGAGAGTGAGGGCTAGGTGGTCAAGCATTGAAGATGGCCAAGATCTGGGAAGGAGATAAACAATGAACAATAAACAAAGAACTTCACATTTAAACATATTAATATTAATATGTAGAAATTTATAAACACAATAATGTATTTCCAGATTCTCTTGATCTAACAAATTAATCTTATGTTAAATACAAAATCCTTCCACTTAATTCTTTATGGAAATTAAATCGCCAATTGCAAAACACATATGAAGCAAAATCAATCGCACATAACAAGATGTTTTACAGGGAAAGCTTAAAGCTAAAAACCCCAACTATCATATATTATGTATATCAATGGAACGTGTAACAATCTCATACAAATCTCATCTCATATAGCTCTCAGTACAATATACAATCGTCACACACTATCATGTAGAAATTTGCATATTTGTGCACCAATTTCTTGCCTCCTGACAGCCTGCCTCCACTGCGCAATCCCTGTTGAAGAATATCCCTGAATGAATTCTATCTTGCCTTGCTTTCATTGCGCAATCCTCATTGGCATCTCCAATGTCTGTGTAGATGCATTGAATGCATCACTATAGTCACAACTGATAGTCCATCTCACCCTTTCACCTATCTCTCCACTGGGTCTCCACTAGATCTGACATGCAAGTAGTTAATTGTTGTATTTGTTTAGTTGTAAGTAAGAAACTACTTGTGAATTAATTAATTAATTAATTCACTCATCTTTCACTAGTGTATCTTTAGTTACAACTAGCACAACTGAGTTTAACTCACTTAACTGAGTTAAACTAAATAACAACTTCCATAACTACTCTTCCAACTCTGTTACAACTTTCTACGTCAGTTATAACAAAGTCCTCCATGCATGAGTCACCAAACACCCTAGGAATTACGTAATTCCTTCAGCCCACTGATGTGCCACATCTGTTCACTGAAATAAAGTGCTCCAAGAGAATAAGTTACTATTTATTGTCTGATTATTATTAAGGGCTAATAATAATCGACATGCATTCTATTTTTAGATTAGTGATCTATAAATAGACTTCGCCCATATTCTAAATAGAAATTCATCCAAAGATAGAATTTTCTCAACCATATAGAATCAGCATCCTGCTAATTTTAGAATATGCTCACCATTCTAAAAATAGACATACACCTAAAAATAGCCTACAGGCCCCACCTAGTGAAGGTGCTTAAATTTCACTAAGCTCGTCATCTTGTTGAATCTCAACAGTCCCTCTCAACAAGATAGGGATTATCCTTCACCCCATTCCTGTCTCTATGGTATTCGAATTTTCTCCTGGTGAGTGCCTTTGTCAGAATATCTGCATCCTGATCTTTCATAGGAATGTACTGAAGCAACATGATCTTCCACTACACACAATCTCTGATATGATGATATCGGATATCTATATGCTTAGACCTATCATGAAACATAGGATTAATCGAGAATTCAATGCAACTCTGATTATCATAATGAATCACTGTAGGATATAAATGAGAACCGAACAAACCGACCAAGATCTTCCTCATCTAGATATCCTCACATGCAGCTTGACTTGCTGCCACATATTCCGCTTCTGCTGAACTGAGTGCCACAGATATTTGTTTCATGTTGTACCAAGAAACAACTGTAGATCCAATACTGACAACCCCTCCTAATGTTCTCTTTCTTCTTGTTGGGCTGCTTGCCCAATCTGCATCCGTGAAGCCATGCAACTTCACCTCATCCGTCTGTCTATACCATAAGCCATACTCAGATGTGCCCCTAAGATATCTCAGGACATGCTTTCCCACCTTCCAAAAGAGCTTGTTAGGCTTAACCATCGTTTGACTAAGCTGGTTTATCGCATAGCATATGTCTGGTCTTGTATTAACTAAATACATGAGCAAACCCACCAACTATTGATAGAAAGTAGCATCCACTACCTCTATCAATGTAACATCCTCTTTCCTCCAATTTCCTAGAAGAGTATCCATGGGTTTGCAGTACTCCATGTGAAACTTATAAAGTATCTCCCGAGCATACTTTCCTTGAGACACAAACATTTCATCTTCTCACTGCCATATTTCCAATCCAAGGAAATGATGAAGGAGACCCATATCCTTCATCTCAAACTCCTTTGCAAGGTCCTCCTTGCATGAGTGTATCATTTGCACATAACTAGTCAGTATTAAATCATCAACATAAAGAAAAATGATTAAAAGCTTACCCTCCACCACAATCTGGTATAGGTTTGCATTCGCCTCACTCTCGATGAAGCCAAGTCTAGTGAAATAGCTTTCAATCTGAGTGTACCAAGTACGGGGTGCTTTCTTCAACCCATACAACGTTATTTTGAAGTATGCACACATGTGACTCACTACTGAAGATCTCAAATCCTTCAGGTTGCTCAATGTACACTTCTTCCTCAATGATCCCATTAAGGAATGTTGTCTTCACATCCATCTGATGAATGTGCCAACCCATCTACGCTGAGAGAGTAAGGATGGTCCTTATGGAAGAATACTATGTGATAGGTGCAAAGGTTTCTTCATAATCAATCCTGTTGATCTGTGAGAAGCCCTGGGCAACAAATCTTGCCTTATACTTCTCGACGCTCCCATCAACAGCTTTCTTTACCTTGTAGATTCATCTTGAACCTACCATTGATTTATCAAATGGCCTTGGAACAATCTCCCAAGCACTATTTCTGACAATGGAGTCATACTCCTCCACCATGGCATCTACCCATGTGGGCTCCTGAACTGCTTCCTCAAAGGAAGATGACTCTATCACGATACACTTGCTCATGAGAGCCATGTATCCAATATATTATTCAGGTGACTATCTCTGTCTACACTGTGAAGTAGGGACTCCTACATTCTGTGTTGCATCAAGCTTCAGCCTCTCAGCTTCTGTGGTATGCCTTCTGCCAATTCTGATGTTTGAATCTACATGAGTGGACTCCTCCACTCCATGATCCTCCTCCCGTGGTTGATCCACATCTTGAGGCTCATCTTTGGAAACAAGCAGTTCCTCCTCTGCATGCAAGTGTCACTCCCTCTCAAGTGACAACTTCATGGCTTTCTCATCATTGAATTTTATATCCCATCACACCACAATCATTCGAATGTTTGGCAAATACACACGATAATTATGGGGTGTTTCTGTGTACCCCACAAATATCCCAACTTCTGCAGTTGGCTCTAGCGTCTTCCTGGCATTCTTGGTCACATGAACATAAACAGATGAGCCAAAAATCTTTAAATGAGAAACATTCGACTTCTTACTAGTAAAAGCTTCTTCAGGTGTACTCATGCCAAGTACTCTATGAGGACAACGGTTTTGCACATAAACCGCAGTGTTGCATGCTTCTGCCCACAAGTGCATTGGCAGGCCCTGGTCATGTAGCATGGCTCGTGCAGCAGCCACGATCATTTTTTTCTTCCTCTCCATGACCCCATTCTGCTGTGGGTTATGAGGCACTATGAGTTCTATTCAAATTCATTCTTTGCTATAGAATTCTTTGAATTCGTTCAAGATATATTCACCACCATTATCGCTTCGCAGAGCCTTCACTTGCTTCCCCGACTCCTTCTCCACCAATGCTTTAAACTCATAGAACTTTTAGAATTTTGTATCCTTCTTCTGCATGAAGAATATCCAGCGTCTACGAGAATAGTCATCAACAAAAATAACATAATACCTATGTTTTTCTGTTGAAGCAACTGAGAATGGTCCACACACATCTGTGTGAATTCTCTCCAAGATCACCGAGGCACGGTTCTCCTTTTCATGAAAGGTGGTCTTCAAAAACTTACACATAGTACATCCATTGCACTAATCTATCTACGCAAGTGTACCCTTGGGAAGTCCAATATAAATATGTAGCAAAATCTTCAAAGTGCCATGGTGAAGATGGCCCAATCTCCTGTGCCATAATTCACCCTCATCCGGGCTCACCACTTCTTCTTCTTTGCCCACCATTGCAGCGCAACCATCTACCTCCAGCTTGTATAGATTCTTGACTCGAATCCCTATCCTCTTGTTTTGACCCATTGTTTTATGTCGCAGGAAGGCTTTTCCCTCGCTAAAAACAACGTCATAACCTCTTTCCTCCAACATCGCGACTGAGACCAAGTTCTTCTTCAGACCTGGAACATGCATAACATCTTTCAACAAAAATGATTTACCTGATTCCCTCTAAAAGGTAATGGTTCCAATGTCGTTCGCACTATATCTACCATCGTCGCCCATCTCTATATGCATTTGGAGATCTTTCTCCTCCAAGTCACTAAACAACTCCTTGTCTCCTGTCGTGTGGAAGGAAGCACCACTATCAAGATACCACACCGATCCCATTGCGCTTGAAACCAAGCATGCGATCAAAGAGAAATCAAGTTCAAATTGTGAGGCAAGGGCCTCATCAGTTGCAGCTCCAACAGCCTTCTTGTTATTCTTTTTCTATGGGCAGTTAGTGGTGAGATGCCCATGTTCGTGACAGTGAAAACAATTCACCTTAGACAAACGTAGCTTCTTGCCTTTAGCCTCATATTTTGGATGGTATTTCTTCCCCTTCCCTTTCCGTGCTTTGGTAGCCACAACACAATCCTCTTCATCATCATGTTTTGATGAAGATCCATCCCTGTTACTCCTCCTTATCTCCTCCTACACTAGATCCGACCAAAGTCGCTCCCAATCCGGCAGTTTCTCTAGCCCATTGGCAGAGTCTTGATAACTGTGCCAACTCTTTAGAAGCCCAAGGAGAGCCAAGCTCACCAAGTCATCATCCGCAACTATGATTGCCACACTCTCCAGCTCATCCCTACATTGGACAAACTTCGTGAGATACTTTGGAATATTGTCGCACTTCTCCATTTTTATTTTTCTGAGCTTATCTTTCAGCGCCAACTTCCTATGGTCACTGCCGCTTTGGAAAATATCTATCAAAGCCTTCCACATTGCAAATGGAGTGGCTTTCTCATGAATACTTGAAAAAATATGGTCTTTCACACCTTCCAACAGAATTCTTCTTGTCTTCGCTACTTTCTTTTGCCAAGCGTCAAGTAATGCAGCATTAGTCAAAGTGGGCTTAGGAACATCGCTGTCAATGAACTCCTTCATACCATTATCTTCAAGCACTACCTCCATCCCATCCTTCCAGGCTATGCAGTTAGAGCTTCCCTCGAGTGCATACTCCAACCGCAACCCATTGAAATCCATTTCAATGTTTACTCAACTATCGCACCAAGAAATTCTTGCAACAAATTTGAATTGTCCACTAGCACAAAACTCAGCATCGCTTCAATATTGCAATATCTAGTGATCAACACTGCTCCAATACCATGTAGAAATTTATAAACACAATAATTTATTTCCGGATTCTCTTGATCTAACAAATTAGCCTTATGTTAAACACAGAATCCTTCCACTTAATTCTTTGCGGAAATTAAATCGCCAATTGCAAAACACATATGAAGCAAAATCAATCACACATAACAAGATGTTTTATTGGGAAAGATTAAAGCTAAAAACCCCAATTATCATATATTATGTATATCAATGGAACATGTAACAATCTCATATAAAGCTCAGCTCATATAGCTCTCAGTACAATATACAATCGTCACACACTGTCATGCAGAAATTTGCATATCTATGCACCAATTTCTTGCCTCCTGACAACCTGCCTCCACTGCGCAATCCCTATTGAAGAATATCCCTGAATGAATTTGATCTTGCCTTGCTTGCACTGTGCAATCCTCATTGGCATATCCAATGTCTGTGTAGATGCATTGAATGCATCACTATAGTCACAACTGATAGTCCATCTCACCCTTTCACCTATCTATCCACTAGGTCTCCACTGGATCTGACATGCAAGTAGTTAACTATTGTATTTGTTCAATTGCAAGTACGACACTACTTGTGAATTAATTAAATAATTAATTCGCTCATCTTTCACTACTGTATCTTTAGTTACAACTAGCACAACTTAGTTTAACTCACTTAACTAATTTAAACTAAATAACAACTCCTATAACTACTCTTCCAACTCTGTTACAACTTGCCACTGTCAGTTATAACGAAGTCCTCCATGCATGAGTCACCAACCACCCTAGGAATTGTGTAATTCCTTCAACCCACTGATGTGCCACATCTGTTCACTAAAATAAATTTCTCCAAGAGAATAAGTTACTATTTATTGTCTAATTATTATTAAGGGCTAATAATAATCGACATGCATTCTATTTTTAGATTAGTGATCTATAAATAGACTTCACCCATCTTCTAAAATTAGAAATTCATCCAAAGATAGAATTTTCTCAACCATCTAGAATCATCATCCTGCTAATTTTAGAATATGCTCACCATTCTAAAAATATACATACACCTAAAAATAGCCTGCAGGCCCCACATAGTGAAGATTCTTAATTTTCACTAGGCTCATCATCTTGCTGAATTTCAACATAATAAACATAGTATTCTAGAGCTTCACATCTAAATTGAGTTAATAAACATATAATTAAAAATAAGAATATATATATATATATATATATATATATATTAAGATCCATTTTATTATATACATTAAAATATTGGTCATTCCTATTCATAAGCCTGATATTTTATGACTTCATATTTAAATTTAATTTATAATTGTATAAAAGCTTAATACTTATAACAAATTCTTTTCGTAAGCAATATATATCACATATCACATTAAAAAATTAGACTTTATATGTAACTATATATATTACCATGGTTTTAATATATCTATAGAGATATGAAATTTATCTATAATATAAATAGTTTTATTAATAAACAGCATAAATGCACCTTAACTCTACATCTACCAAGTGCCTTGATCGCATTATCACATTAACAAATACATGTAATTCATGAATTTATTTATTTTTGACCTAAATAGCAACTACAAGAATGGCAAGCATCAATGGAGATAATAACACTTTGAGATATCATTGAATGTTCATTTTGAGGTATGACAATGGAGTTAACTTCATACAGGTAAAAATTGAACTTTGATATGTTGACATTTTAAGAGTTAAAGGGACATTTTTAAAAATTAATTTGCGATTAAATAATCAATCACGATATCCTTATGATTGAACTCATGCATAACGAAAAAGGTTATCATTACTTCATTCCCTATAAATATGTTATTCATGTAATGCCCTAACATGGTAAGATATGATCATTATATGTAAACCAAACATAACATATGCTATAGTGATGTATATCCATCTCATTTAAGTTCAATTCCTGTTATCACTACCAATGGATGGTCTTTATCCTTTGCGTTTAGGTTTTATATATAGTATGGTTCTCTATAGTTCAATAACAAATTGAAAACAAAATCATGTTCTCTCTACTTCTTATAGTAGTTGGATGTAGGCACTAGCTCTTAGTATGAATGAAGACATAAGAAGGAAGACTGCATGTTTTCCCAAGTGGCTTGTTTCTAGTAGGAGTGTGCTCTTTTGCAAACATGGGTACACAAAAGAGGCATGGTGGAGGGCTTGAGAAAGAAAGGGGAGCATGTGATCATGAGAGGAAAGGCAAATGTAGAGGAGAGTCAGGACTAGTTGGTCAAGCGTTGAAGGTGGCCAAGATCTAAGAAAGACACAAACAACAAACAAAGAATATCACATTTATACATATAAATATTAGTAAATATAGTATTCTAGAAACACAAATGTTCCTTCTCATAAATAGTTTTGTGTAAATAATTTCCTTTGATTGGACGATTTTCAAAACCAATGGGTCTTCCTTCTTGCATTAAAACAACACCAATTCCATTTCTTGAGGCATCACATTCCACAATAAAGGTTTTTTTGAAGTCTTGTGTAGTTAAGACCGTTGATAGGCACATTGCCTCTTTAAGATGTTCAAACACCTTAGTTGCTTCAGGAGTCCATGAAAATGCATCTTTCTTCAATAATGTTGTCAAAGGTGCTACTATTCTCCCATAATTCTTAACAAACTTGTGATAATACCCTGTTAACCCGGGAAATCCTCGCAACTTATTTATGGTTGTGGGGACTTTCCATTCCTTAATGGCTTTAATTTTGTTAGGGTCTACCTTAACACCATCATGAGATACGATATGACGAAGATATTCCACCTCTTGTGCTCCAAAGAAACAGTTGGAGGATTTTTCATATAATTGTTTCTTCTCCAATATTTTGAGCACCCTGTCAACATGTTGAACATGATCCTTCCAAAACCTGTTGTAGATTGGTATATCATCAAAAAATACTAACACAAATTTTCTAATGAAGGGTTTGAAAATGGAATTCATCAACCCTTGAAATGTAGAAGGTGCATTATTAAGGCCAAAAGGCATGAAAAAAAATTCATAATGACCCTCGTGAGTTTGAAATGTTGTTTTTGGAATACCTTCAGTCTTCATTCTAATTTGATGATATACTAAATGAAGATCCAACCTGGTAAAATAAATTCCTCCATGTAATTCATCCAATAATTCATCAATGAGAGGAATGGGAAATTTATCTTTAATAGTGAGCTTATTGAGCTCCCTATAATCCAGACACATGCACCATCATCCATCCTTCTTGTGCACCAATACTACTGGAGCATAGAAAGAACTTTGCCTAGGTTGAATTATACTAGCCTCTAACATTTCTGCAATCATACATTCAATTTCGCTCTTTTGGACATAAGGATATCTGTAAGGCCTAATGTTTAGAAGAACACTTCTTGGAATCAAATGAATAGCATGATCATGATCACAAATAGGTGGGAGTCCTTTGGGAGTTTCATACACCTTGGAATGATTGTCCAAGACTTTTTGGAGATCTAGAGAAATAGACGATTTTGATGTTGGAACTTCTAGTGAGCATAATTGTGCAATTATGCCTCATTTTTCTTTCTTCAAAAGATTTTTCATTACATTATAGCTTATTATCTTTCTCGGCTTCCCTGCGATACCTTGTAATTCAACTTCCTTTCCTTCTGAAAAAAATTCAAGAAAATTTCTTGAAAATTAAAAGCTACCATCCCCAAAGATTGTAACCATTGTACTCCTAGTACAATATCATCACCTCCCATTGGAATGGAAAGCATTATACTATTCAATACATATTCCCACATGGTTAGCTTGATATTATGGCATTTTGCAGCGCAATTTATATTTCCTCCTTTTGAAACTATCACTTGACACTCTGATGTTGGGCATAGGAAGCAATTCAATTCCTTCTCTACCTTAAAATGAATAAAATTATGGGTGCTGGCTTAATCAATCAAAACTATTACATTTTTCTTCTCGATATGTCCTTTTATCTTGAGAGTTTGAGGAGTGGTAATTCCTGCCAATGCATTACAGGGTATGGTATGACTCATTTCTTTTTTCTCTAGGGTTGGTTCCTGGTGTATATCCTCTTCTTTTGAAGTTTCTTGTTCATTTTCTTCCTCCTCTTCACAATCTATGTAAAATAATTTCTTCTCAACACACTTATGACCTTTAGTGTATTTTCTATCACAACTGTAGCAAAGCCCTTTTTCTATTTTTTCTTCCAATTTTTGTGGTATCAACCTTGTAGGTTATGGAGGTCTAGGCGTAGCAACACATCCATCTTTATAGATGTGAGTGGTAGGTTTCCTTTTCGCCATAATTTTAATTTCAATTTTTCTTGCCAACCTGAATGCCTTATCCAATGAATCAGGTTCCCAAAGATGAACCTCATGTTGGATGTTATCCTTTAAAGTCCCTTTGAAGACATCAATCTTGCATTCCTATGGAATATCAGTTACCCTTATATTCAATTTTTGGAAGTCCTTAATGTGCTCCGCCATTGAACCCTTTTGTTTGAGACTTATCAATTGGCTAAAGAAAGTTTTTCTCTTTGTATCCTCATAATGTGCTAGCATTTCCTCCGTAGAAATTGGCCAAGTGAAAATTTTTACGAGAGCAAAGCCATCAATGCCATACAAATGTATTTTGTTGTAAAAATAAAGTTGCAATGTGTACCTTTTATGTGTTTTTCACATTATGGAGATGAAAATATTTCTCCATATGTAGTATCCATGTTACGGGATCCTTTCCATTGAACTTCCTCATATCGATCTTTGGAATATGGTGAGTCTTCAATCCAAAATTAGAGTTTATGAAATCAAGATTAACATTTATTTTGTTCTCATCATGAGTTTCCTCTACTACCTTTTCGCCATTAGGAATCATAGGCTTGCAACAACTTTGTCAAACCTTTCTCCAAACCTTCCATGTCTGCTTTTAGATCATTCTTCATGTCTTCCATGTTGTCTTTCATTTTTTCATTGATCTTAGCTTTCATCTAATCCATCTTAGCTTCCATGCCATTCTTCAAACCATCCATCTTAGCTTCCATGCCTTTCTTCAAACCATCCATCTTAACTTCCATGCCTTTCTTCAAACCATCCATGTTGCCTTCTATACCATCCATCTTAGCTTTCACGCCATCCAGCTTCCATTCCATTTCATTCTTCAAACCATCCATCTTTGCTTCCACACGTTTCTTCAAACCATCCATCTTAGCTTCCACGCCTTTCTTCAAAACTTCCATTTCATTTTTTTTTACTCTTTGCGAGAATGAAATTTGATTTCATTCATGTGATACTCCTATTGCATACAATTACTAACACATCCAAAGTCGACAATTATTTAGTTGTGCTGCTACAGGATAACCATATTGTATGTGCTATGAGGTTGAGAGAAGTGCTACAAATTTGGTTCGTCTGCGCACTAAGAGGAAGTCAATCGACTCATTTATGGAAGGCGAAGTAGTTAGCAACAGGGGAGGAGATTTGTTTCAATGGGATACGAATAGATCAACAACATGAAGATAAATTGGATGAACACATAAGAAAAGGGTATTTTTGCTTTTTCTTTTTCTATTGGTTCATTCAGGCTCCTTGCTCTTGGGATGTTGGTGTTGGTTTGTCTACTGCACAATTTTTAGAGAGTGTGATTACCTGATGTACAACTTAGCAAGTGTGTTTAGTTGTTGTGCATGCTATTTCTACGTAACAACATGGGACTTTCAAGTACTCCGAGGAATCTATTCTCATATTTGTGTTCTTTTCTGTAAAAAAACATTTTGAATAAATAAAAGTACTTAAATTATTTTTTGTGTTCTCATGAGCATAATTGAATTACTCTTTGTTTTTTCTTTTTTATTTAGTCCTTGAATTAATTAATTTAATAGCCAAATTTAAATGTCCTAGGATGTGTGCTTTGTAACAATGATCCATATTCTGTAGATGTTGTGAAAACTACAAAAGCTAGGTTGCATCAAGTGGTATTAGAGAAAGAATTTTTTTTAGATTTGCACCTTGAATTTGCTTCATGTAACAAGGTACCAACATGTGTAACAACAATATCATGTTGTGTTAAACCAAGGATTTCGTACATGAGGAAAAAAAGGTGATTTTTTTTTAACATTGATTCCAAAGACTGTGCCAAAGGAAGTGAAATTAGGACCCATACCAACAGACATTAAATCCTTGTTAGATGAATTCCAAGAGATTTTTCTTGATGAATTGCAAAAAGGACTACCTCCAATGAGAAGTATTTCTCATCATATTGAATTGATTCCTTGATCAAGCTTACCAAACAAGGCACCTTATAGGATGATGCCAATAGAGAATGAGGAAGTAAAAAATCAAGTATATGAGATGCTTGATAGATGATAGATAAGAGAAATTTTAAATCCATGTGGTGTACCAACAATATTGACTCCAAAGAAGACAGCTGAATGGAGAATGTGTACATATTCTAGAGCCAGTAATAGGATTACCATCAAGTATCAATTTCCTTTTCCAAGGATGGAGGATAATACAGAATGTTTTATGGGGCTGCATATTTCAAAAAAATAGATCTTAACAATGGTTATCATCAAATGCATATCAGATAGGGTGATGAGTTGAAAACTTCTTTCAAGAAGAAGGATGTATTGTTTGAATGGTTGGTTATGCCATTTGGGCTGGAAAATTTCCCAACACATTCTTGTGGCTCATGAATGATGTATTCAAACCATTTTTGGGGAAATTTGTTATAGTGTATTTGGATGAAATTTTAATTTTCAGCCAAAACAAAGAGGAGCACTTGGAGCATGTAAGGCAAGTGTTGCAGCAGTTGAAGTGCTGGGAATCATGATTGTCATTAGACCAAAGCCCTAAAGTGTTAGTCAATGATCACATCGCTAGAGATAAGGATCCATGAGAGGCGATTAGTCCATGTTGCACCACACAAGGGGAGCTTTGGTTTATCCAATGTCCAACAATATCCCCCCAACACAAGCCGGGTGTGTATCAAACTCGTGACCTACGCTTTGATACCACTTGTTGGGAATCACGATTGTCGTTAGACCAAAATCCGCTAGTGTTAATCAACGATCACATCGCTAGAGTTAAGGATCCATGAGAGGCGGTTATTCTATGTTGCGAAACACATGGGGAGTGTTGGTTTATCCAATTTCCAACACTGGAAAGGAGATAAACAATAAACAATAAACAAAGAACTTCACATTTAAACATATTAACATTAGTAAACAGTGGATAATTTTAAGGATGGAAAAATATCTTGAAGTTTAAAAAATTGGCGAATCTCACTAGTCCCTAATATGCAAACTACAAAATGTTTATTGATGTATTTGTAAAATTCTTCAAATTTATAATGATATCATATATATTATCTATATAATTTTGGCGCTTTTTAAGTTAAAATAATTTTATATTGTAAAATTTGGGCGAATCACTTTTATAAAAAAATGGAAATTAGCGAATCCTTTTTTTGGAAAAACCATGCAAAATTAGCCCACCTGCGAATATTAGCCCCTAAAATTTTCCATGTTAGGTAAACATACTATTCTAGAGCTTCACATTTAAATTGAGTTAATAAACATATAATTAAAAATAAGAATATATATGTATATATATATATATATATATATATATTTTATAAATTAAGACCCATTTTATTATAGAAATTAAAATATTGGTCATTCCTATTCATAAGCATGATATTTTCTCACATCAAATTTAAATTTGATTTATAATTGTATAAAAGCTTAATACTTATAACAAAGTTTAATGGTGGAGGCATTTAAACAAAGTCTGATGGTGCGTATTGTTAAGTGGAAAAAACGTGTATAGATGGGCAAGGTTGGGGCTCGACCCCACGACCTCCCCCATGCCATTCACCACCACTTTGTTTTACTACCCCATTTTGCATTCATCTCTTTTGTTTTTCTTTCTTTCATTTGAAGTACCATTTTGGTTTCTTTTTCTTTCTTTCTTTGAGTGTGTGTTATTAAGCATATGACTAGGGGTTAGGGGTTTACAATGAACTAACATAGCTCTAACATTCTTATATTGGGGCTTTTAACTTGTTTATACATGCTAATACCTAAAACAATTTCACTTTTTGACTTTCAAGCATCTTACACATGGGTTTTCGTTACTTTTAATAGGACCTAGATGGATGACTTGTGACAAGATAACAATCCTTTGAAAAATATGATGTATGGAATAGAAGTGAAAAATAAAGATGGAAAGTATTATGTATGGTTGGGATATGAAGTATGCTATGTTCTACAGATTTCTCTAATAGTATAACATGGATCATGAAGTAACCACCATGGTATCCTCTAAGAAAAAAAAGTTAAAAATCTAGATTCTTATTATACATTAGTATATTACACATAATTCCCACCACATCGAAAAAACACATTTGAAACATTAACACCATGCCGATGCAAGAAGCTCACACATGAAACCATATTAGAGAAACTAATATGAACAAGATAAACCGTGATAACATAGTACCACATATGTGAAAGTATAGTGTGTCATATGTAAGTGCATTTGCAATCTAAGATGTACCAGATAGTAGTTAACATAACATGGTTGAAGCATCTAAAAAAACAAGGAGGACTAATGTGAGATGAGATCATCATATATCTAAAGGAGAAATAGAATAAAAAATTGTATAGATACATGAGCAAGAGAGCTGGTTTAAGTTGGAACACCACAGAATTGAGAGGCTGGCTCTCAAAGTAGTTACCCCTAAGGGGGGGGACCTCACTCAAAGCAACTCATTTCTCTCATAGCTTAGTTGATCCACTCACTATAGAGCATTATAGGCCTATCATCTAGTGATCCAAGGGCCATGACACTCCCTTCCTCTACCCTACAAAACACAAGAAAGGTGTTATACTTCTTTCCCTTTAGGGATATTCATTTATTTCGGTACTCTTGTCTCTTAATTCAGTTATGTGAATAATTTGGAAAAATATAGCCAATTGGCTTTCAAACAATCAACACCCATCAATAACCGATGATGTTAGATTTCTACCTCTTCACTCTTTGTACACATTTATAGCCTCACAGGTTCTAAGCCAAAGGGAGTTAGATGTTTTACACCTCAATATACTTGTCTTTTTTTTTTATAAGAAAGACCCAATGACTAAGCAAGAGTCGAGACATCCCGTATTGACCACGGACCAAGTGAAAGTTCCCTAGGGATGCCTACTCCTTGAGCCGAATCAATACAGGCTACAACATGCCTTAGGATACTTGAACATGGGTCGTTGTGTGGCAAGCCACAATCCGAGTCACTTGAGCTAAGAACCATTGGCTACACCTTAATAGACTTTAGCATTCAAATTTCTAGTGAGAGATGGGTCCCTTGTACAACAAACAAGGAACTTTCATGGACCAATTTGGTCATGCCACAATCAAGGGGTTTTCATGCACCAATTTGATCGCCTCACAATAAAAAAGCTCTCATGCACCAATTTTATAGTTATTATTATTAAAAAAAATTAAAGTTGACCTTTTATTACACCGAGAGGTGCTCTACACCTCAGTATAGGGCTATTTTTACATGTCGGCTTAATATGTTGTATTTATATTAATATGTCCAATTTATAATATGTAAATTGAGAAACATTTACATGTAGGTTAAAATTAATATAGAGCTCAAGGGAGATGTTTGCACCTTGACTCACTAAAATTATATAAAAATTAAAATTAAAATTAATAATTAAACCAGCCTAGATCAATTTCAACTCAGTAAAGAGGTTTGCACCTTAAGAGATTTGATCCCTTCAAGTTTTGCTCTCAGAAAAGAGATATGCCAGAGATTTGATCCCTCTAGGGGCTTAATAGATCTGGAGTTAAGATGGATCTAGGTTGGTATTATTAATATTTTATCATCCATGTCATTTATCTACACCAAATTAACATGAAATGAGTTGAAAATACTATAAAAAATTCTGTTGAATACTTGATTTATTAAAAATCCTTAAATTACTCAACTAACTAATCCATTTCATGTCATTTAACTATATAAATAGACTTTATATAATAATGGTTAAGAGCATGTGGAAGTGTTGAATTACTTGATTTATTAAAAATCCTTAAATTACTCAACTAACTAAATCAATTTCATGCCATTTATCTATATAAATAGACTTTGATTTGAACCCTCTAACTAAATTACTCAACTAACTAAATAGGTCTCAGGATCAATCCTCATGGTACTTAATGGGATTTGAACCTGGGTCTCGTGGGTTTCACCTAGCTAAACTTGCCGTTAAACCACATAACACTGTATATATATCTTCTTAGACTTAGCAGTTGAATCGTTGCGCGCGGAGGTGGATCCCTTGTCCCATAAACAAGAGAGTTCATACACCAATTTAGTGTCGGAGGTAGATCCCTTGTCCCATAAACAAGAAAGTCTCATACACCAATTTAGTGTGTGACTTGATCATGACCTTAAAATAAATAATAATAATAAATAACATATAACATAATTTATCAATTAACTGTCTTTCCTGTCGGTTTAAAATTAAGTTTCCCCACATCTACACTATATATCTAACTGCGTTTTTATATTTTGACCTACCTCGTCTTTCATATTGTTTAACTTCTTCATGTGTGATAAAGCTTTGGGTAAACTCGATCGATCAGGAAATTGGTGAGTTTAGAGTGTCCTAATGGAAGTTATTCCGGAGGATGTCGTTAGGCAGTGTTTGCTCAGAATGCCTTACGCATCACACGATAAGCTGAAAGCTGTGTGCAACAGCTGGGAGGCTATACTCAGTAGCCCTACGTTTTATCCTGACAGGAAGAAATGTGGGACGAGCCAACAGCTTATTTGCTTGATTGAAACATTTATCGGGAATCACAGAGATATGAATGGCTTGTTTGCAGTAAGGGTATACGACCCTGTGAAGGGCACCTGGGAAACGCTACCTCCCATTGACGATCCCCAGATTACTGGAATACCAATAGGGGGTCAGTGCGTGGCTGTGAATCGGAAGCTAGTTGTAATGGGCGGAAAGCTCCTGTCCAACCGGATTTTGATGAAGAGTGTTTACATTTATGACTTTGAGTCTGCGAGATGGCGCCGCGGAGCTGACATGCCTACACCTCGATCATTGTTTGCGTGCTCTGTCTCATCTTCCAACGGACTAGTCTACGTTGCTGGCGGGATCGGCGAGCGTGTCATCGAGCGAGGTGCATAAGCATATAACGTGGAGGAAGACAAGTGGGAAATTTTGCCTCCTATGATCGAACCGCGAGGCGGGGCATGCCGTGGTGCTTTCGTGGAAGGTAAATTCATGGTGTTGCAGGAAGGCCAAAATGCACAAGTTTTCGATCCGAGTGAGGGAACGTGGAGAATGACGAATTTCAGGAGTTGTTGTGTGATTTCTTCTTCTTTGGGGGAGTTGTACAGCTTCACTCCACGTCAGGTGGAGAAATATGATGCCGAGAAGGACGTTTGGAGTGTTGTAGCATCTCTTCCCAATACCCACGATATTGGCTACTTTATCTGCGCTACACAGTGGCGCGACCAAATTTATATAACCGGATCGTGCGACCCACTTTGTTCCAACCCACAAATCTCTTATCTGTTCAATATGTCAACCAGGCAGTTTATCGAAGTTAACGGCGATGGCGGGGAGGGCCTGATCGTATCTGCAGCAACCGTGGAGATTTGAAAGTAATTTTTAGATGCACGCCAAACATAATACTGTGTTGTGTTCAATTCTATATTAGTTATCCCCTAGTGTGCCTAATTCAGGAAATGGTCTTATATTAGTTATTTCCTAGTCTACCCAATTCAGGAAATGGTCTTCGGAATTTTTCTCATGGTCAATTTTGTTAAAATTCTGTATAGATTGTATAGATTTTCACAATTTTGTTAAAAATTCTGTATAGATTGTTAAGGTTGTAAGTTTCCATCAAATAGATAACAAAATTCTGTATAGATTGTTAAGCTTGTAAGTTTCTATCAAATAGGTAACAAAATTCTGTATCGATTGTTAAGTTTGTAAGTTTCCATTAAATAAATAATAAAATTCTGTATAGATTGTTAAGTTTGTAAGTTTCCATCAAATAGGATTTATTCTTAACACTACTGTTTTGGATTTCATTTTATTATTTTGTAGAAAAGCAATAGGAAAGACTTTTGTGAGATTTTAATTAGAAAGAGAAAATATAGATGTAGCAAAATTTTAAAATTTGATACTTGCAAAACAAAAGAAAATAGAGAAAGTGTCCCAATATTTCCTTATGGAACCCAAGTTAGAGAGCTCTTGTAAAATAAGATTGATCCAAGGACTATTATTACTAATACGATTTCACCATCTCAAATTCATTGTACTATAAATTAATTTTCCTTTCAATTTTTATCGATATCTAAAAAAAACCATTTTTCTAGAAATTATTTCGAGTTTAGATAAAAACCACATATATTTGAACCTAGAGCTAATGTCCATGGTAGTAATGATGAGCAAGCCTAATATGTACAATGTGTCAAGATTAGAAAAAACCCACTAGGAAATGGAATATGTGTTCCCATTAATGCACATGTTATTGGAATAATAGAAAGTAGAGATAAGGTCCCACAAAGGCTTAATTCTTTGAATGTTTTAATTAGAGGGAGATATTAAAATTTGATACTTGCAAAACAAAAGAGAAGATAGAGAAATATTGCTAGGAAATTCACTACGGAATCAAAGACGATGATATATTACTGATGAAAATGAATATATTATATACTTTTCAAGATGACAACCAATTCGAAATATATTGGGATCTTTCCCTACTTGGACTAGGAGACTCGACAATTAACAAAATTGACCCTTTTTTTAACGAAGATAACCCATACCCTCATTTAGCAAGCAATTTCGAATCTAGGCCTTAATATCTTAGAGAGCCATATTGTCCCTTTTAAATTTCTAAATAGACCAAGTGATGTTTATGGATTTTATGTCCTAAATTTTTTATAGAATTGAATTTGGTGAGATTCTAGACTAATTCTAGGCCACGAAACATCATTTATGACTTGAATATTTCAGCTATTCTAGACTTATTTTTAAATGGATGTGATGCTTTCCCATAGTGGAGGCAATTTCCAAATGAATTGGGTAGAGATCAGATTTACCCCTTGAAGAAATACATTGCTTTATCTTTATATTATCCTCCAAGGAAGAATGTAAAAGGAGGGAAACATGAGTTGTGTGTTTTCAATGTCATCTACATAGAAAATGTGTCCCTATGTTCTACCAAATAACATTCAAGTTGTTTTTCTAGATTGTATTACTCATTAGCGGCTTATTTTGCAACTAAATCTGTAAAATTCCTTGATTTTGAACTATAATGATAATATATGCCAACATCCTCTTCTTCTTTTTTCCTTCATTTAATTTTAATTAATACATGTAAGGTAGGAATGCAATATTTATGTCCACTTGTGATGTGAAAAAGAAATTTACTCTAGGGGTTTGATTTATCTAAATTTGTCGATGACATAGATTGATGTTTGATATTTTCAACGATCCCTCTAAGAATGTGGACTCTTATTGATTCAAGGGACAAGGCATATGTGACATAATACTCATCAATTCAATGTTTTTTTCATATCTACTTACAGTACAATAATCACCAACCATTGCGATGGTATAAATTAAGAAGAAGTTGGGAATTTTGTCAAAATTTCATCACATATTGCATTAATTCACACTAGTTCATGATGGCTAATCTACAAGAATCATTATTATGCTCAATTCCCAAGCCCTCATTAATCCAATGTATTTCATTATTTACACCAAATCACTTTAGCGATCACGCAACTTGCCAACAAGAGATCACACTAGTATTACAAAATCAATGTGATATATCCCACAACTTATTTTAATAGCTTTGTTAGCAATGAAGGCATCACTAAACCTAACAACCCTTGCATCCATTAGAAATAAAATTTCAATATCTAAATAACCGATCAATCCAAGTGCACACATCTATTAGAAATTAACTTTAGAAATTATGATGGGTGTTGGAACTTGTAAAATCACCCATAGATTGGTCCACTTATAATATTCCTATAAAAATCATATTCATATAAATAAAGTGGATTGGGAAAGATTCTATGTTCACAAGTGCACCCATAAAGTTGAAAGGATCTTGTATTTTTCAAGAACCAGCGAAGAGAATAAACCCACCACTAGAAGTGTCATACACACAATCGAAAATGACACAATTATTTTCAATCCAATCAGAAATGTCAATGGACAAGAAAAACAAATTCAACATCTTGTTCAATAATTTATAGATATGGAAGCTTGCAGTGAATTGATGAAGGAAATGATTATTGGATATTAATCTCAAGAAGAAGCATAGAATGATAGTTGCGGTAGTAGTGAATGTGAAGAAGGAATATTGCATTTTGAGTTTATTATCGAACCATAGGAAGCCATATTGTAGATTGAACATAAATGAAATGGATAAAGATCACCCATAAGGAACCATGGTGAGTATTGCACCAAAATAAAATGAATGGAGGTTAGCAACACGTATGTTATGCTTGGGTTATATGTACTGATCATATTTGACCATGTTAGTTCATTCCATGACTATGCTAATCTTAGAGAATGAGGCGATTATTGACTTTGTTCATTAGGCATGAGTTGAATGATAAGAATTAACTTCATTTATTGTTTATGTAATATCTAAAACTTTGATTTTCAACATTAGAGATGATTTTTGGGAGAGGATGAAATTCCGACGTTGGGACTTAGGATGAAAAAGAAAAATTGTCGATTTTTTGGGAGAGGACGAAATTCCGACGTTGGGACTTGTACAACTTCAACGCATGCAGGTGGAGAAATATGATGCCAAGAAGGATGTTTGGAGTGTTGTAGCATCTCTACCCAATACCCACGATATTGGATACACAGTGGCGCGACCAAATTTTTATAAGTGGATTGTGTGACTCACTTTGTTCCAACCCACAAATCTCTTATCTGTTCAATATGTCAACCAGGCAGTTGATCGAAGTTAACGACGATGGTTGGGAGGGCTTTGCGAGCATGATCTAATCTGCAGCAACCGTGGAGATTTGAAAGTAATTTTTAGATGCACGCCAAACATAATATTGTGTTGTGTTCAATTCTATATTAGTTATCCCCTAGTCTGCCTAATGCAGGAAATGGTCTTATATTAGTTATTCCCTAGTCTACCCAATTCAGGAAATAGTCTTCCGAGTTTTTTCCATGGACAATTTTGTTAAAAATTCTGTATAGATTGAAGTTTGTAAGTTTTCACCAAATCCATTTATTCTTAACATTATTGTTTTGGATTTCATTCTATTATTTTGTAAAAAAACAATGGGAAATACTTTTATGAGATTTTAATTAGAGGGAGAAAATATAGATGTAGAAAAATATTAAAATTTGATACTTGCAAAACAAAAGAGAAGATAGAGAAATATTGCTAAGAAATTCACTAAGAGGATGATATATTACTGATGAAAATGAATATATTATATATACTTCTCAAGATGAAAACCAATTCAAAATATATTTGGATCTTTCCCTAATTGGAAAATAAGTTAAAATTAGACTAGGAGACTTGACAATTAACAAAATTGATTTTTTCTAGGAGACAAGAATAATTGGTTTTTTTTTTCCTTAGAACCTTCCCAAAGAAACTTGAATAATACTTGCCAAAGTGTCCCAATATTTCATTTTGGAACCCAAGTTAGAGAGCTCTTGTAAAATAAGATTGATCCAAGGAATATTATTACTAATACCAACTCACCATCTCAAATTCATTGTACTAGAAATTAATTTTCCTTTCAATTTCTATCAATATCTAAAAAAAACCATTTTTTTAGAAATTATTTCGAGTTTATATAAAACCATATATATTCAAACCTAGAGCTAATGTCCATGGTAGTAATGATGAGCAAGCCTAATATGTACAATGTGTTAAGAGCTCTTAGTACAATATACAATCGTCTCATACTGTCATGCAAAAATTTGCATATTCATGCACCAATTTCCTGCCTCCTGACAGCCTGCCTCCACTGCGCAAACCCTGCTGATCGCAATCCCTAAATGAATTTGATCTTCCCTCGCCTTGACTGCGCAATACTAATTGGAATCTCCAATGTGTGTGTGGTTGCAACTGAGCACCCACTAATGTCACAACAAATAGTCAAAATGTCCCTTTCACGTACCTCTCAACTAGGTCTCCACTAGATCTGACATGCATGTAGTTAACAGTAGTTTTTCTTGAGTTTCATGGGAGACCACTGCTTGTGAATTAATTAAATAATTAATTCATTGATCTCTCACTGAGTTACAACTAGCACAACTGAGTTAAACTAATTGACAACTCACATAACTACACATCCAACTCTGTTACAACTTCGAATCACTCAATTATAACTAATTCCACTTACATGTCCCACCAACCAAACTTAGAATTTTAAATTCCCTCAGTCAACTGGTTTCCCACATCAGTTAACTGAAATCAAGTGCTTCAAGAGAATAGATTATTATTTATTTTCTAATTATTATTAAGAGATAATTATAATCAACATGCATTCTATTTTTAGACATGTGATCTATAAATAGACTTCGTGCATGCATCTATAAATAGAATCTCATCTATAAATAGAATTTTCTCAACCATCTATAAATAGACTCCCACTATAAATAGAATTTTCTCAACATTCTAAAAATAGACATACACCCAAAAATAGCCTGCGGGCCCTACCTAGTTTAGATGCATAGTTTTCACTAGGATCATCATCTTGTTGAATCTCAACACTCCCTCTCAACAAGAAAGGGATTATCCTAAACCCCGATCCTGTCTCTATGGTATTCTAATTTGCACCTGGTGAGCGCCTTCATCAAGATATCTACATCTTGATCTTCCGTAGGAATGTGCTGAAGCAACATGATCTTCCGCTACACACAATCTCTGATACGATGATATCGAATATCTATATGCTTAGATCTATCATGAAACACAAGATTAATTGAGAGTTTAATGTAGCTCTGATTATCACAATGAATCATTGTAGGATCTAAATGAGAACCAAACAAACCAACCAGGATCTTTCTCATCCAGATAGCCTCACATGCAGCTTGACTTGCTGCCATGTATTATGCTTCCGCTGAACTGAGTGCCACAGATATTTGTTTCTTGTTGTACCAAGAAACAATTGTAGATCTGATATTGAAGACCACTCCTGATGTGCTCTTTCTTTCCATTGGGCTGCCTGTCCAAACTGCATCCGTGAAGCATGCAACTTCACCTCATACGTCTGTTTGTACCATAAGCCATACTCAGATGTGCCCTTGAGATATCTCAAGACATTCTTTCATGCCTTCCAAAATATCTTTGTAGGCTGAACCATCGCTTGACTAAGCTAGTTCACCACATAGCATATGTTTGGTCTTGTATTAACTAAATACATGAGCAAACCCACCAACTGTCAGTAGACAGTAGCATCCACTAACTCTCCAGATGTAGCGTCCTCTTTCCTTTAGTTTCTTGGAAGAGGAGTATCCATAGGTTTGCATCCCTCCATGTGAAACTTACTCGGTATCTCCCTTGTATACTTGCCTTGAGATACAAAAATTTCACCATCTCGCTGCCATATTTCCAATCTAAGGAAATAATGAAGGAGGCCCATATGCTTCATCTCGAAAACCTTTGTAAGGTCTTCCTTGCATGAGTGTATCAGCTTCTCATCACCAGTCAATATTAAATCATCAACATAAATAAAAATTATTAAAAGCTTACCCTCCACCACAATCTAGTATAGGTTTGCATCCGCCTCACTCTTGGTGAAGCCAAGTCCATTGAAACAGTTGTCGATCCATGTACCAAGCACGGGGTGCTTGCTTCAGCCCATACATCGCTCTTTGGAGTCTGCACACATGCGACTCACTGCTAAAGATCTCAAATCCTTCAGGTTGCTCAATGTACACTTCTTCCTGAATGATCCCATTAAGGAACATGGTCTTCACATACATCTGATCAATGTGCTAACCCATCTGTGCTAAGAGAGCAAGGATGTTCCTTATGGAAGAATACCGTGTGACATATGCAAAGGTTTCTTCATAATCAATCCCCTAGATCTGTGAGAAGCCTCGAGCCACAAATCTGGCCTTGTATTTCTCAACACTCCCATCAACAGCTTGCTTTACCTTGTAGATCCATCTTGAACCTACCAATGATTTATCAACGGGCCTTGGAACAATTTCCCAAGCGTTTTTTCTGAAAATGGAGTCATACTCCTCCATCGTTGCATCTACCCATGTGGGCTTCTGCACTGATTTCTGAAAGGAAGATGGCTCAGTCACGATACATTTGCTCATGAGAGCCATGTATCCAGTGAATCGATCAGGAGACTATCTCTGTCTGCATTCTAAGGTAGGAACTCCTACATTCTGTGTCGCATCAAGCTTCAGCCTCTCAGCTTCTGTGGTACGCCTTCTGCCAGTTCTGGTGTTTGGCTCTGTGTGAGTGGACTCCTCCACTCCATGAACCTCCTCTGCATGCAAGTCTAGCTCCCTCTCAAGCGACAACTTCATGGCTTTCTCCTCATTGAATTTCATATCCCGTCCATGACAGTCATTCGACTATTTGGAAAATACACACGATAGTTATGGGGTGTTTCTGTGTACCCCCAAAATATCCCAACTTCAGCATTTGGCTCCAGCTTTTTCCTGGTGTTCTTAGCCACATGCACATAAACATATGAGCCAAAAATATTTAAATGAGAGACATCCAGTTTCTTACCAGTAAAAGCTTCTTCAGGTGTACTCATACCAAGTACCCTATGAGGACAACATTTTTGCACATAAACCGCAGTGTTGCATGCTTCTGCCCACAAATGCATTGGTAGGCCCTGATCATGCAGCATCGCTCGTGTAGCACCCACGATCATTCTGTTCTTCCTCTCTGCGACCCCATTTTGTTGTATGAGGTGCTATGAGTTCTCTTTAGATTCCTTCTTTGCTATAGAAGTCTTTGAATTGGTTTGAGATATATTCTCCACCATTATCGCTCCGCAAAGCCTTCACTTGCTTCCTCGACTCTTTCTCCACCAATGCTTTAAACTCACAAAACTTTGAGAATGTTGGATCCTTCTTATGCATGAACTAGATCCAGCATTTACAAGAAAATTCATCAACAAAAATAACATAATATCTATGTTTTGTTGTTGAAGCAACCAAGAATGGTCCACACACGTCTGTGTGAACTCTCTCCAGGATCACTGAAGCATGGTTCCCCTTTTCATGAAAGGTCTATTTTGCATACTTCCCCATGGTGAAACCCTTGCACTGATCTAACTGAGCAAGTGTTCCCATTGGAAGTCTAGTAGATATTTACCGCATAACTTTCAAAGCTACATGATGAAGATGGCCCAATCGTCTGTGCCATAACTCGCCCTCATCCTAACGCACCACTTTTTCTACCTTGTACATCATTGTAGTGTAGCCTTCTACCTCCAACTTGTAGAGATTCTTGACTCGAATCCCTATCCTCTTGGCTTGACCCATTTTTTTTTTGTCACATGAAATTTTGTCCATCACTGAAAACAACGTCATAGCCTCTCTCCTCCAACATCGCGACTGAGACCAAGTTTTTCCTCAAACCAAGAACATGCATAACATCTTTCAAAAGAAATGGTTTACCTAACTCCCTATCAAAGGTAATGGTACCAATGTCAGTCACACTGTATCGTCCATCGTCGCCCATATCTATAAGAATTTAGAGATCTTTCTCCTCCAAGTCAGTGAAAATCTATGTATCTCCCATCATGTGGAAGGAAGAAGCACTATCAAGATACTACACCAATACCATTGCACTTGAACCGAGCATGTGATCAAAGAGAAATAAAGTTCAAATTGTGAGGCAAGGGCCTCACCAGTTGTAGCTCCAGTAGCCTTCTTGTTCTTCTTTTTCTGTGGGCAGTTAGTGGCGAGATGGCCATGTTCGTGATAGGGAAAACACTTCACTTTGGAAAAATCCAGCTTCTTGCCTTTAGCCTCGAATTTTGAGTGGAATTTCTTCCCCTTCACTTTCCTTGCCTTGGAAGCCAAAGCACAATCCTCTTCATCATCATGCTTTGATGAAGAGCCATCTATGGTGTTCCGCCTGAACTCCTCCTGCACTAGATCCAACCACAGTCGTTCCCAATCAGGAAGTTTTTCTTGTCCATTGACAGAGTCTTGATAATTATGCCAACTCTTAGGAAGTACCAAGAGAGCCAAGCTCACCAAATCATCATCAACAACCGTGATTCCCACACTCCCTAGTTCATCCCGACATTGGACAAACATTGTGAGATACTTAGGAATATTGTCGCCCTTCTCCATCTTGATCTTTCTGAGTTTATCCTTCAGCGCAAACTTCCTATGGTCATTGTTTCTTTGGAAAAGATCTATCAAATACTTCCACATAGAAAATGGAGTAGCTTTCCCATGAAGGCTTGAGACAATATGGTCTCGCACACCTTCCAACAGAATTCTTCTTGTCTTCGCTACTTTCTTTTGTCATGCGTCAGGTAGTGCAGCATCTGTCGAAGTGGGCATAGGAACATCACTATCAATGAATTCCTTAAAGCCGTTATCTTCAAGCACCACCTCCATTTTGTCATTCCATGCAATGTAGTTCGAGCTACCCTTGAGTGCATACTCTAGCCGCAAACCATTGAAATCCATTTCAATGTTTACTCAACTGTCGCACCAAGAAATTCTTGCAGAAAATTCGAATTGTTTCCACCAACAAACTTAGCTACTGCTTCAATTTTGAAATATTATTTGCTCCGATACCATGTAGAAATTTTAATACAATTATGTATTGTCTAGATTCTCCTAATCTAACAATTGAATTCCATTGTTAAATACAGAATCATTCTACTTAAATCTTTGTGGAAATTTAATCGCCAATTGCAAACACGTGAAGGAAGATCAATCACACATAACACAAATGTTTTTACCAGGAAAGCATAAAGCCAAAAACCCCACTATCATATATTATGTATATATCATGTATAATGAAACAATCTCATACAAAAATCTAATCCAAGAGCTCTAAGTACAATATACAATCGTCTCACACTGTCATGTAGAAATTTGCATATTCATGCACCAATTTTCTGCTTCCTGACAGCCTGCCTCCACTGTGCAATCCTTGCTGATCACAATCCCTGAATGAATTCGATCTTGCCTTGCCTTGACTACGCAATCCTCATTGGAATCTCCAATGTTTGTGTGGTATCAACTGAGCACCCACTAATGTCACAACAGATAGTCAAATTGTCCCTTTCACCTGCCTCTCAACTGGGTCTCCACTAGATCTGACATGCATGTAGTTAACAGTAGTATTTCTTCAATTGCATGTAAGACAAATGCTTGTGAATTAATTAAATAATTAATTCATTGATCTCTCACTAGTGTATCTTTCGTTATAACTAGTTACAACTAGCACAACTGAGTTTAACTCACTTAATTGAGTTAAACTAATTTACAACTCACATAACTACACATCCAACTCTGTTACAACTTCGAATCACTCAGTTATAACTAAGTCCACTTGCATGTCCCACCAACAAACCTTAGAACTCAAAATTCCTACATTCAACTGGTTTGCCACATCAGTTAACTGAAATCAAGTGCTTCAAGAGAATAGATTATTATTTATTGTCTAATTATTATTAAGAGTTAACAATAATCGACATGCATTCTATTTTTAGACATGCGATCTATAAAAAGAATTTTCTCAACCATCTATAAATAGACTCCCACTATAAATAGAATTTTCTCAACATTCTAAAATAGACATACACCTAAAAAAACCTGCGGGCCCCACCTAGTGTAGGTTAGGAATTAAATTTTGGGTGTTTTTTTTAAGGTGCCTTCAGCTATACAGTTGTTGGGCGGTAAGACGAGAGGTAAGAACCTGCGCATCGCTCTAACAAGCTTAAGCGGGCTCACTACTGTAGAAACTGAAGAACTTATAGGATTAATTGATAAGCATAGGGCCCATGTGTGCCAGTAGGACAACATCAACATCTACAAACACCCCCCCACTCTAATAACTACAAGAAAGATGGGTGTTACACAACATTTTTTCACTGAGGGTTTTTGCAGTCCTGCTTAGGGAATTGTCAATAGGAGGAATATTTCTCTCATGTACAGGGATACAATGATGGTCTTTGCAAGGCATGACACTTCTTATTAGTCACATAAATGACCCTCCAATGTGTGAGTTCGGGATTGCAGGGATAGTGACAAGATTTTGTGTAACAGAGGCCCCCTAAAGCATGAGGTCCAAGGGAGAGGGAGGGGAAAAATGCTTCATGATAACACGTTTGAACCAAACACTGTTATCAGAAAACCTGCAATTACAAATACAACTGATATATGTGATACATGAACATGTGGCATGGGCACAACCATCCATAATATAGTACAATAAAACTGAGATCCGAGATATGGACATAGCCATCCGACAATAAGGATCAACAAATAGACTCAGGTATGGTCGCAGCCATCCAATCAAAAGAGTCATGTAATAAGTCATGATAATTCACAAAAATCTGTATCCTGGATTTTATCCGAAAAAACCCAGGGTCTTGCGCTCCATCTCAACCTTAACAAGTACAATTTCAAGCATGTGAATGTATGAGCTAAAGTCGAACATGCAAGAAAATTTCCAGATTTACCAACGCAAGATGTGTGCGCCACCTGTTCCTCTTCACCCTGTCATTATTGTTGGTCCCTTTACAAAGTGGGGCATCGATTTTATGACATGTAACCCTCACTCGACCGAGGGGCATGCCTATATTATCGTAGCCATAGACTACTTCACCAAATGGGCCGAAGCAATGCCTACACTTACCGCCAATGGTAAAACAGTTGCTCAATTCATATTCAATCACATCATTGCTAGGTTTGGTGTCCCTCAATCCATTGTTACCGATCATGGTTCTCATTTTCAGCATTATATGGTGGCGGAGTTGACTTCTAGGTTGGGTCTGCGTCACGACAGCTCAACGCCATACTACCCTCAGGCCAATGGCCATGTTGAAGCTATAAAAAAATTTCTTGTCACCATGCTTCAACGTATGATTGGGATCCACAAATCCAATTGGCATCTCATGTTATTTTCAGCTCTTTGGGCATACCAAACCTCAGTTAAGAACGCAACTGGATTTACTCCTTTCTAGTTGGTGTATGGTTTCGAAGCTATGCTTCCGATTGAATGTGAAATACCTTCACTCAAGTTAGATGTTGAATTATTGCCAAATAATTCGCCAGAAGAAGAGCGTCTCCTTTATTTAGAAAGGCTAGATGAAACTCGCCGCTTTTCCACTTTAGTGATCGAGGCACAAAAAAAGTGGATCAAAGCTCATTTTAACCAGTCAGTTTCCCTTCGTTCCTTCATTGAAGGAGATCTCATCCTCCTGTACGACCAAGCTCATGACAAGCCGAGGACAGGAAAATTTCAACCCATGTGGCATGGGCCCTACATCGTTAAGCGTGTATTGCAGAATGGGGCCTATGAACTCATATATTACGAAGGTCATCCTCTTGAGCAAACTAGAAATGGGTTGTATCTCAAAAAATATTATGCGTGAGGCATTCATGCGTAATTAGTGTACATAGATATTGTTTTCAGTTTTGTACATGTTTTCGGTTTGGTGTGATTTTTGAGCGTTTTCCTGCATATTGGGTCTTTCTTATTGTGCAAATGTCTATTACCCCTTATGTCGGTTTCGCGGATGGTGCTTCCCGCAGTACCAGGAATTTGTCTTCAGTGGCCTAGGTAATTTATGACCTGCTGGTGAGTTGATAGATCTACAAGGTATTTGTCTAGGACGCACTACAAACAATGTCGTTGAATATAGCAATGTCATTGAACTATTAACCGAGGCAATCAACCTCAACATACGTGCATTTCTTGTAAATCTAGATTCACAGCTTGTTGTTCTGCAACTCAATGGTCATTATTCAGTTAGAAATCCGCACATTCTGAGATTATATTTGCATATTCGTTTGTTGGAAATACATTTTGATTTCATCACATATCAACATATTCCTAGATGAATGAATGCATTAACTGATATAGTGGCTAACATTGTATTAGATAGACATTTCCGTAATTTGTAAAGATGTCATCATATGTAAAAGATCCATGTAGGAATATATATATATATATATATATATATATATATAGATATATATCATAACTTCAAAAAATATGCGTGTTTCTGTTACATCCTGAGACATCATGCCTCTCAAAATTTCAGATAAAACCTAGGTGCCTAATCAGCATGATTCTCATGGTAGCATGTCACTGTCCGTACAAGCCGCCTTAGCAAGCGGTGAATTCGGCTAGGCACCCCTATGGTATGCCTCTGATAGGAGTGAGGAACATCGTCAAATCTTGCATAATCTGAGATTCCACGTGTGATTCCCTCCAGATTTCGCACAATCTTGTCTTCCTCGCTGCCCTCACCTTGAGGGTCGAAATCGCGAGGGATTCGCCTCGCTATTGATGACATGCTAGCGGGTCTCTCTAGGCCAACATATACAAACACATGGATTTAATGTCAGAGCATGCATAAGTAAAAAAAAAAATTCATAATACTCATGAAAATTAAAAAATGAGTCTCACCCAAATCTTCATCCCAATCCTCTCCCTCTGGGAGTGGGAGGTATAGATCATCAGTGAAATCTGTACCGGAGGAAGGCCAGTCCTCCACGATAATCAATTTTTGGCAGAGCCAATCAAAAAATTATGGTCTCCAGGATATCTGTTGACCACCCCCTACCCTTGGCATCAAAGTTTACCATCGGGCCATCCGTGGTTCTCTCGCTGGTGGTGTCAGAACTATGACCTCCTACCGCTGAAATATTGGTAGTCGTTCCAAGAAGAACAATACCAGAATGGACCCATAACCGAATTGCTTCAATTTTCCCTTCTTGCATTTTGTTAGCTAGCGTTTCATGTTTATTGTCACAGCCTCTGCCCAGTTGTAGATGATTGGTGACAAGCAGTCTATAGCAAGAAGCAATTGTGTCTTTGTTTCTTCATGTGGTGCTTGCGATCCCGCAGCTCGTGTGATGGTATGTAACACTACTTTTAGTGTCAAGTTTGGGATAGTTTGGATATCAACTTTCCCACTGCCTGATCCCTTCCGTGCCCTTGGACATACCCTATCCATCACCATGGTCATGTTCTCCATGAACGGGCGGGTGCCGGTTAGGATTGGTGCTGCTCCCCTCCACGATAATATTGTGATAAAATAGACGTCAGAGACTTCAATCTCAAGTTCCTAATCTCGAAGGATGAAATTTTCTTGATTTTCGTCCCATATGCTAACCAGATACTGTAATAGCTTCGGCTGAGCTCAGAGGCATGGTGTTAGGAAGAAATTTTTCAGTCCACAGTTTCTGAGAGCTTCCATGATTTTCTCGTTTTCCATGGCGAGCTCATATTCTTTTCTATGTTCCTGTTCTTTCCATTCTATGACCATTTTTTTGCTTTATACCTACAAAGATTGTTACATGGACATTGCTAGCCTAATGTGAACATCAGAATTTGTGAAAATTTGGTCTATCACTTGGGATTTTTGACATAAAAATGGTTTATGTAGTTGGCGCGATTGTTTCCCAAACAGTCGCGCCAATGGGCATGCCCTAGTGTATAAAATTGGGCGGTTGACGCAACTCCGTGCCCGAAACCTGCGCCAACCGTCGTGCCTATTTTTCACATTTTCTCCTCCAGAATTTGAAACTGGAAATTGTAGGTAGAAAGGAATTACTCAAAATGAAGGGAAAGGTGTCAGCTCTTACCTAGAACTGATGGAATTGAGATTGGACTGTCGGATCATCCGCTATTGTCACCGCAAAATCATAGTGCTAAATGGGTAACTATTGATTCACAAGAGGTAAAAAGTGAAAAGTAATTGTTTTTACCATTTTTGGTTTTTTGTAACTTTTTCACAACCCTAATTAGGTTTTAAGACATGTTTTTCGATTATTTTATTATATTATTTTGAAAAATGGGTTTTACACATGTCTCTTGTGCAGCAGTAGGTTTTCACAAAACAGTGATGAAGTAACGAGTTATATTTTATACTTTTTCAGACTCGGTAAAAACACGAAAAATTCATTACTAGAGTCTTCTTTCAGCTCTTTTCTAACTCTCTAAGATTGAAAAGATTTCCGAGATTCTTTTCGTTTTGAACTTGTTAAATGGCTGTGAAATGATATCTACCCAGTATACGTTTAACCATTTTTCGGGCTGGGATGGATTATTTACGAAAAATAAATACCTTAGCCTATCACGACTAAGAGGTTCTCTCAGACACAGTTTTCTACCTTTTCGGATTTGTGAGATTACCTACGAAAAGGGACTACTGGAGTTTTCTTTTCCACCTTCTTTTCAAACTCTCTAAACATGAAAATATTATGAGTTCTCCCTTTGTCAGACTCGTTAAACTTTGATGACATCGGATTTCATCACCATGACATTACTCGAGTTCCTCCTTCCTAGGGCTCGTAAAATATACTAGGCTGGATTTGTCCGAAGGACAAACTTCCAGTACAAGCATCTGCTATCCCCTTCAATCTTGTTTTAAAAATTATTGGGGTACTCGCCAAAAATGGTGGGGGAAAATGGAACCCTATTTTAGTTATGTTTCCAGTATGTCGCTCTTGAACATGACACTTGTTTGCATTCGTGTCGGGTTGGGGACATCTCATTTCGTTATTTTTTTCCTTCATGGGTTTGGGTAATCTCTTTTGACCTCTCATTTTCTCTTTGCCACGTCATCATGACCTCAGATCCCTTGATGTCAAATACTGCCAAATCCATTGTCGTGTCACTGATATGTTCAAGAGAATTTTTCCTTTGCAATTGTCAACCTTCCTTTGATTCCCTGTTAGTCTTGATTCACTTTCATCATATTCCTCTGTCTCGTGTTGATGATGTGGGAAATGTTATGGCCCTCCTTCGACCAGGTCACTTTTTTCAACTTCTGCTCATTATCCAGGAATTTGATTTAGAGACTCCCTTCTGGTACCTCGGAGCCTGCAACCCTCAATGGCATGTTTTTCGCATTCTACGCAAGGT
Source organism: Pinus albicaulis (assembly GCA_034641835.2). Classification (NCBI taxonomy): domain Eukaryota; kingdom Viridiplantae; phylum Streptophyta; class Pinopsida; order Pinales; family Pinaceae; genus Pinus; species Pinus albicaulis. Next base: position 76,826 of record JAXQQM020077242.1, read on the forward strand.
TCACATCATTGGCCTTCAATCGAATGATTCTGCAGGTGTTTGACATCATATCACTATTCACGTTCTGTAGATTGTAACTTTTGTACCTTGAGGGCCATCGTCATCATTGGTGGTTTCTCTCACATCTATTAACGACTTTTATCATTGGCTGGTAATCAGATGATTTTCTTCCATGTTTGACTTCAGCTCATACATTCGCATGCTTGGAATTATACTTGTTCGATTCGAGATGGAGCACAAGACCCTGGGTTTTTTCTGATAAAATCCACACTGTGGATTTTTGTGGATTATCATGACTTATTACATGACTCTTGATTGGATGGTTGTGACCATACCTGAGTCTATTTGTTTATCCTTACTGCTGGATGGTTGCGTCCATACCTCGGATCTCAGTTTTATTGTACTCTATTATGGATGGTTGCGCCCATGCCACATGTTCATGTATCACATATTGTTATAGTGTCATTTCTCACCTTCATATGATTCATGATTGCTTTTATGGCTTTGGGCACCCATTCCTACAGACTTGGACAAAATTCACTAAAAAACAGTGTTAAATTCCCCATACGTGGTTATGCCCAGACTTTTCCGCGTGTATATGTGAGTCCACATGTACTTTCCCGCGTATGCCATTAAAATCATTAAAAAAATATATAAAAAATCCCTATTTTCGAGTTGGGTTGATGGTTACTCTGGTAGTTCAACCACCCCAGCAAGTGGCCAACTGTTTCCAACTGTTGAAACTACTTTGAGGGAGTATAAAAGCCCCTCATGTGCATGGCCTAAGGGAGAAAGAGAAATTATTGATATTATACTCTTTTGGTATTCCCTATCCAAGTCTGAATTCCCGTGCCTCCTGCACTTCCCAGTTCATTACAGGAAACCTTTGTTTCCTCGAGATGCTCATCTCTTTATATGTCATCTCGTATGCACCAGTTTGGAAGGAATCTTAGCGAGGCAAGGGTGGGACTGATCCGGACGACGGTATGCTCGAAGATCGTGGAAGAATTCAGGTGATCTCTCCACTCGTTATTTCTGTACATGCTATTTATAATACAGAAGTACCATCTTGTTCCCGAAATATACGTGTTAGTGTCTGCTTACATACATGAGAATATTGTTATTTAAGCATTCATTATGGTTTATCTAATGTTTCATATGGATTTCACTAACATTTAGAGTAGATATATGTTGTACAACCAGTTCTTCGTGCTTGTTTCTTCTTGTCTTTCAGGTTAAGAAGGAAGAAGGGTTGCTGGGGGTTTAGACCCCGCGGGATCTGCTTCAACCGTAGGACATACAGGTAACTTCCTCGATCTACTCTATTTAGTTTTTCATGAACATGTATGGTTGTGTGATTCCTTCTTAAGTAGCATGCCCCTGCTCTGTGGAGGTTTAAACCCAACAAACCTCTAGGGTGATTTTCCCCGAAACACAGATATCAGTTGTATTTGTAATTGAAGGTTTTTCGACAGTGGTGTTTGGTTCGAACGCGTTCTCATAAAGCATTTCGCCCCTCCCTCTCCCTCGGACCTCAAGATTTAGGGGGCATCTGGTACAACGAATTTTTTCATTGTCCCTACAATCCCCAACTCACACATTGGAGGGTCATTTCTATGACTAATAAGAAGTGTCATGCCTTGCAAAGACCATCATTGCATCCCTTTACACGAGAGAAATATTCCTCTTGTTGAAAATTCCCTGAACAGGACTGTAAAAACCCTGGCCTTTGCCTTGGCGCGAGTAGCCAGATACATTCTCATGCTGTGCTAGAAAATTAACACTGAGCCTGCGCCAGTTGGCGCTCTATCCCAGTTAAGCACCCATGCCAAGCTGTTTATGGAATGTTTTTTAAAAATAGAGGTAGAGGTTCCATTCCAAACACCTCGAGGATGAGTCATTGGGAGTGGTTGAACTGAAACAACCACATAATCCCTCCTTTAGTTAGTATTTTCCACCTCCCTTAGAACTCTCCTAAAGGCTAGGACTCCCTCCCACCTTTGTAGGGATCCCAACCTCCTCATTTTCCTCTATAAAATAAACTATCTCTCTTCTCATCAACTAGCTGAACTTGGAGAATTGATACTATAGTTGAATAATTAAGCATAGGTTGAATATTTGCATTGAGAAAGAGATAGGGCAAGGAGGAACTTTGTCAAGAGAGCTCGAGTCGGTGCCCTCATCCTGTTTTATCCCTTGACAAGTACTGAGATGCGCTTCGGCTGAACCCCTCTAGAGGAGACTGCGATGTCAAAGCATCGGCTGTACCTCTTCCTTCTACTTATTTATATACATGACTACTGTTTGGTTCCACTATTGTGTTATGATGTTCATTTAATGCGATATGTTTATCCCTATTTGACTGGATAATAGTTATGAGTGAAACCATTATGTTGTATCTTATTCTTGTTTCTTGTTTTATGTGCAGTTATCCGAGCATAACGGTGAACGGATTGTGATTTGTCGAGGCAGGAGAGAGAGGCTACTACTCTTTCGACAACGACAATAGCGTTGGATTCCAGGTAGGTCAATCTACCGTGTCTCCTGTGTGTTAGACAGATATAAAATTTGTTATAAAAAATGCTGGCTAAAACTCTTTGGAGCCTTCAAGGAACAAATTTTATGACTAAAAATTGTTGGCTCTGGAAGACTCTTGGAGACCTCCTGGCTCTGTCCCAATATTCACTACTGTGCCTTTTTTTCCCCTTCAGAAATCGTGTTGATTCCCAAGGAAAAATACTGCTGCAAACACCTTTTTCCTTTTCTCCTTTTGCAAAAACTAAACTCAGTTTTTATCCCTTCATTTCCCATGAAAATCCCTCATTTTCATATTTTTCCCTTTTCTCCTTCTTCAGAATCCCCTTGACATGGTTGAAAACTCCTTCTTTTCCTTATCGGAACCCCTCTAACCCTTTGAAAATAATTCAAAAACCATAAAAATCACATTTTTTATGGTGTGGAATTAAGCCCCCTCGGGCTAAGTCTTAAGTCCCTTCCTCCATAAACCCCGGTCGTATTATCCTCCATACACCCAAAGGTCCCACAGTCGGGCGCAAGCCGCATTATAAATTAATATAAACCTTCGGTTATATTAATTTTTCGATTTTTATTTTATTATAAAATTTCCGCCGATGCAAAAACCCCATTCAATCTCCATCGTCGATCTGATCTACAGATCAATGGCACGGTGTCTATCACCCCGGTGGTCCCCACCATCCACTCACCGATTGCAAAACCACGCGGTATCCATCACACCGCCTTCAAGCGGAGGGCGGTTTTTTCCCGATTGGCAGTGATTCCATACACCACCCGACACGTGTCCTGAGCACTATTCAAAAAATAACTGCTCATCGCACGTTAAAGTTCGGATGTGGACCCGACGCGATATTGGCGTCCACCGTCCAATCTGTAGCCGCTCATCGAACGGTGATCACTCACCGAAGATGCCCAACAGTTAACCAGGATAAGGCGTGGTGTTGAAATGATCTCCATCATCGATCTGATTTTCAGATCGATGGCCCACATTCCATCGCTCCAGTCCCCTCGTCCACAACAGTGCCGGTGGTCCCAGCACCACATCAGCATCCATGCGGCACATTTTTGGGGGCGGGTCTCCATGTTTTCTCGTCCAGTCAGCAAATTCAGACCCGGGAGTTTTATTCGACATAATTTAATTAAATATTTTATGTCCGGGCACATTTTATAAGGTTTATTGACACCCGATCCCCACCGTCGATCGTTTTCGGCCGATCTCATCCGACGGCCCACGATCGTCCTGAACCCTGAACATGATTTTTGACCATTTTTGTCTAGAACAAAGGTTTTTAACCATTTCTCTTTTTCACTTTGCCTTTTTCCTCCGATCCCAACTGTTGATCTCTGCATGATCGACGGCTCCAATTTAATTCCTCCCTCCGTTTCCTTTGACCCCTTCTGATTAATCTCGACCGTTGGATGACGCCATCCAACGGCCATGTTCCCTCCATGTGGCTTCTGAAGAAATATAACCTATAAATGCAGGATTTTCTAATATTTTTCATATTTTGCAGGGTTCAAAGGGTTTTTCCCACTATGTATGAATAAAATTTGAAGGTAGAGGATGACGATCCTCCCACCTTCGATTTGTTATACAAAAATCATTCGCAGGGTTTAAAATTCATGTTTCATCAATCATCCACGAGGCATTGATGTCATATCATCTCTGTGCGACCCTACATACCAGCAAAGCATAGTGAATTAGACACAAATCAAAGAGTATCAGTGCCGAAGGAAAAAATATATCAAGACAGAAGACTAAAGACAGATTTGCGGGGATCACAGCTAAGAATGATTATCAAAAGCCTAATCCTCGATTAATACACAGTTAAAGGGAGAAATCATAAAGGTTTATCAGTCAGAAAGCTTCTACCGCTACAGCTAAGGCAAATTTATCCCTCTATCTACCACGATGCCACCTGTGCCTCAAAGCAGTCATATCCGAGGCCGAAGTTATTGAGCAAAATCAGATATTTGCCTCAATGCAGCCAGAGAGTTACTTCTGCAAGGAAATTAATGCAAAAAATATCTGCAGAGTTACTCCAACATGACACAGGGCTTCAAAGGTCAAAAAGAGCTCCCACCAAGATTAAATATTTATGAAAATCATTTAATACAGAAGACACCTATGTAAGTTTCTTCATTGAGCCCCCCAAAGGCCCAGAAGCCATTAATTCTGTATTAATTGTAATTGGAGATCTTTAATCAGATCTCACCACCTCGTTCTTCTATATATACTACTGCAGAAGATGAGTGAGTGTTTGTTGGTTGGTTTTTGTTTGATCACCAGTTGTAATACTGAAACTCTCTGAAATAAATACATAGTCCGTTGAAGTTGAAGAAGAAACTGAAGTCTTGGAAACCTTGATGATGTTGTTGCATGCTTGTTCCTGAGAAGGCTCTATCATTGGATCCATGAGCTTGGCTGTTGGTGAAGTATTCTGAACTGTTTTATGTTTTCCCCTGTTTTCATTATGTTCCATAATTTCTTACTACAGTAGATTGAAAGTTTTAGGCTAATAAATGACTCTTGGAAGCACCTTAGACCTGTTCATCCTTCACTGTTTCATGTTTTCTTCTGCTGAAGTATTTTAGAGTCTTTAATCTCTCTCTTTAATCTTCATGCTTTTTTATTTCCTTAATAGTTCGAACAGTTGGTTTCAGCATGATTTATGGTTCTCCCTGCTTATCTACTGCCACTTAAAAAACTATTATTGAAGTCTCCCTTTGAATTTCTTTGCTTACAGTGAATCAAAGAGGTATGTTTCGATCTTGCCCTTTGTCCTCACTTAAATAGTTGGCTTAAAGGTCTTTTATAGTTGTGATCATAGATGCGTTAGGTGTTCCCTCTTCTATGACTGTAATTATCAATGAATCTTTTATGTTTTCTAAGTCATTTGAAATAAAATCTTTGAGGAAATAGGGTGTTCCCCGAATCTTAGATTTCATTTTAAAAGTTGTTTTGAAATCATTATTTGCTTAAAGGTGTGATTTGTATAATTTATGGTTAGCCCTGTCTATCAAAGAACTCTTTATTATTCAAATTATGCTTTCGAATTCCCTTTTTTGAGAATTAAACCTCTCTTTCCAAATCATTAATGTTCATCTCATTCCAAAAACAAAAGGATCCTGTGGCCAAGTTATATTTTCCCTTTGATATCCCATATCCATTAATGAGTTTGTTATGACCTTTTCTTGACTCCATTGCCCAATGAACCAGATATTTCTCTGTCCTATATATCTTTCCTAGGCCTTTCATGTTCTGTTGTATCATTCCAACCAAACAAACAAACAAATAAGCACCTGCACTTAATAACTAGTCTAAAACCAATACTCAAAGCACACATGATAAACCTTTGCAAACAAACTTTTGAGAGATCCCTGTCTGAGAACAGGAGGACTAGATCCTATAACTCTAAAGATTGGTTCTAATGTTGCCTTGTCTTTTGATTTTCCAAACTATCAAAACACGGGACCCCAACACAGTGGAGTCGCCAATTATTTATGTAGGTAAATCCTCTCTACTGACAAAGACAATCCCTCTAGCTCTAGGGTGGGTCTAGAAACAAAGGGACATGCTAAAATGTTTCTTCCTAGTTAATGAATGAACAAAATACCCGATGGATTGACCTACCTGGAATCCAATGCTATCGTTGTTGTCGAAAGAGTAGTAGCCTCTCACTCCTGCCTTGGAAAATCACAATTCGTTCTTCATTACACTTGGATACCTGCACATAGAACAAGAAACGAGAACAACATACAACATAATGGTTTCACTCATAATTCTTAGCCAGTCAAAGAAGGCTAAACATATCTCATTAAACAAACATCATAACACAATAGTGGAACCAAACAATAGTCATGTATATATATAAGTAGAAGGAAGAGGTACAACTGATGCTTTGACGTCGCAATCTCCTCCAGCGAGGTTCAGCCGAAGTGCGTCTCAATACTTGTCAAGTTATTTGGATGGGATGAGGGCATGGACTCAAGCTCTCTCAACGAAGTTCCTCCTTACTCTATCTCTTTCACAATGCAACTCTTCAATCTATGCTTAATTATTTAGCTATAGTATCAATCCTCCAAGTTTAGCTAGTTGATGAGAAGAGAGATTTTTTCTTTTATAGAGGAAAAGGAGGAGGTTTGGATCCCTAAAAAGATGGGAGGGAGTCCTATCCTTTAGGAGATTTCCAAGGGAGATGGAAACAACTAACTAAAGGAGGGATTCTGTGGTTGTTTCATTTCAACCACTCCCAATGACTCATCCTCGAGGTGGTTGGAAAATTAATACTGAGCCCATGCTAGTTGGCGCTCTATCCTAGTTAAGCACCTGCGCCAAGCTGTTTATGGAATTTTTTTAAAAATAGAGGCGGAGGTTCCATTCCAACCACCTCGAGGATGAGTCATTGGGAGTGGTTGAACTGAAACAACAACGGACTCCCTCCTTTAGTTATTATTTTCCACCTCCCTTAGAACTCTCCTAAAGGATAGGACTCCCTCCCACCTTTGTAGGGATCCCAACCTCCTCCTTTTCCTTTATAAAAGAAACTATATCTATTCTCATCAACTAGCTGAACTTGGAGGATTGATATTATAGTTGAATAATTAAGTATATATTGAAGAGTTGCATTGATAAAGAGATAGAGCAAGGAGGAACTTCGTCGAGAGAGCTCAAGTCCATGCCCTCATCCCATCTGAATCCCTCGACAAGTATTGATACGCGCTTCGATTGAACCCCGCTATAGGAGACTACGACACCAAAGCATCGATTGTACCTCTTCCATCTACTTATTTATATACATGACTACTGTTTGGTTCCACTATTGTGTTATTATGTTTGTTTAATGCGATATGTTTAGCCCTCTTTGACTGGCTAATAGTTATGAGTGAAACCATTATGTTATATCTTGTTCTTGTTTCTTGTTCTATGTGCAAATATTCGAGTGTAACGGTGAACAAATTGTGATTTTCCAAGGCAGGAGCAAGAGGCTACTACTCTTTCGACAATGACAACAGCATTGGATTCCAGGTAGGTCAATCTACCATGTCTTTTATTCATTCATTAACTAGGAAGAAACTCTTTAGTGTGTCCCTTTGTTTGTAAACCCACCCTAGGGCTAGAGGGATCGTCTCTGTCTATAGAGAGGATTTACCTGCAAAACCATGGGTTGTAATAAGGAAAAGAAGAGCGCAGATTTGGGAAGGAAAACATTCTTTGGAGATCTTATTTCAAGGGCATAAAAGGAATAGTACACATCATACAGAGATAATAGGAAGACAGGGCCATAGAAAACAGCTACCATATCAAGGCTTGGACCATAGGTGTCTTCTATGGATGGACCTCACCATCCTTTGAACAATATATTCGCTCTTAATATCAAAACTCTAGATTCAAAACAACAGTGGAGAATTATTGATCAGGATCTGAGAATTGAAGGACACGGAGAGACCAGTGGGGATCATCAAGAACCTGAGGAATAACAGTCAGTTGATCATCAATTGGATGATTGTAGTGTTGTTAAACAATTGATCCTGGAGCAGCTTGATCCTTCTATTTATCAATCTCCAGTGCACTCCGAGGCTAGTTCATCCTATCAGAAAGAATCATCCATGGGGGACGAGAATATCAAACCAGATAGCTCTGTTACTTTTGAATTCCCAATAGTAGTAACATAGGATGAGGCTCCTATGAATAACATCCCTTTATCATCCCTACTATCCTTTCAAGGGATGGCCGTTGAAGATCCTGATACCTTTATGTTCGAATTCGTTGTGCTATGTAGAGGTTATGACTATACTTCAGACGCCCAGAAACTGAAATTATTCCCTGCTACTCTGAAAGGAGCATCATTAAGACGGTTCATGAGATTGGGTGCTGGCACAATTCGAACATGGAATTATATGAGAGAAGCCTTCCTCTTTAAGTATCAGGACTACTGCTGAACCAGGGATTTGAAGGACTAAATTTTCAGAATTGTACAGAAGGAGGAGGAAAGCCTGGAAGACTATCTAGAGCAATTCCACTACAATTTACAAAGGTCTAAGTTTAGTAACTTGGATCCAGAGATTCTAAAGCCAATATTCTTAAGAGGTTTAAGAGATGATTGTCTGGAAAATTTGAACATAATAGGAAAAGGAGACATATCGCAAGAAAATTTTGATGAGATAATGAAGCTTTGCCTACGTAGCTCAAGAGGATTGGTCAAGGGGAAAGTTTTAGTTCGGGACCCTTCACTTCGAATACAGAAGTCCACAAGTGGAGGAGTAACCAGAGCAGAGATCGAGAACTTATTCAAGGATTTTAAAATCGATCTCCTTACCACTCTCTCTGCCCAAATCACTATGGTACAAGTCAAGAAGGCACAAGTAGAAGCTGAAGCATCCTTAGCAATATTATGTCGCCGATGCAAAAGAAACATCTGGAAAGAGAACGCGGAATAAATAGTGTCAGCCTGTGCAACATCTGTGAGTTGACGCACTCTACAAATCAATGTCCTGAGTTTCCCATACTTAAGGTGGCAGTCCAAGAATCAAGTGAGGATGTTCAATCTTCTTATTTTATCGGATCAAAGAGACCATGGCAGCCGCGACCTACATGTATGCCTTCAGATTTTTCTTCTTTTTAACCTTGGAATAATATTTATAACAGTCAGCAATACCCATGGCGATATCCTACTCCTTCCTCAACACAATTTCCTTCACCATGGAACCAGTGGCCATTTCCTCCACCAATGAAATATCCTCCATCACAGCTCAATCCTTGGGGTCATAACAAGAGAGGAAATGGCCAAGGTCCAGCACCCCCTTCAATACCAATGCAATAGCAGCAGTGTCAACTACCTTCTATTCAGAATCCTACACCTTTTTTCCAACCCCAATTACCTGTACAACCTAACCCTATAAGATAAGTGCATTAATTTTTTGTGTTCTATACCAAACTCATGGGACAGTCTGGTTATTGCAATAGGTATAAATACAACTACCTTGAATTTTGATGACATTTTCTCAGCCTTGTTGTCGGAGGAAATGAGACAGAGAAATATGGAGGGTCAGAATGGAGATGCCTTATCTGTATGAGGAAGGTCCTAGAACAGAAATAAGAATAAGGTTTCAAGTGGGAGATATAAATCTAGAGGGAGATCTAAATCTCCTTGAAAGTTTGTAAAGGTGTGCTGGAAATGTGGAAAGGAAGGGCACTACAAAAAGGACTGCAGATCTAAAGCTCCTGAGAAAGGAATGGGATCTGATGATGCTCCTTCTGTAGAGGCAAAAACCACCTCGGATGAAGATGGGGATGTGTATTTGGATTCTTCTTCAAATACACATGTAGATCACGAGTCATGTTTGATTGACTCGGGTGCATCCTTTCACTTTACTCCCCATAGGGAGTGGTTCTGCGAGTATGAGAAATATGATGACGGTGACATATTCTTAGGTGATGATATGAAGGCTAGAATCGTCGAACATGGAAAATTCAAGCTGAAGCTACAAGGTGGAAGGATTAGAACATTCTTGGTGTTCTGCACATTCCTACATTGGCCAGAAATCTGATTTTTGTAAGAAATATGGATGATGCAGGTGTAAAAATAGTGTTCGAGAAAGATACCTGTAAGATAGTTCAAGGAGCACTGGTATTAATGTGAGGAGTTCAGATTGGAACTCTGTACAAGCTTCAGGGCAGCACTATTATTGATGGGTACAACAGTTTTGTGGTTTCGAAAGTGGAGCGGAAAGCCTAGCAGTCTCTGGAGAAAAGACCATGCTATGGCATCAAAGGCTTGGACATATTGGAGAGAAGGGCCTTCGGATACTGCATTGAAATGGTATGGTAAAAGGTATGTATAATATCTCTCTGGATTTCGATTTCTGTGAACATTGTGTATATGGGAAGCAGAATCAGGTGAGTTTTCCTTCTGGTGCTAAGAGGGTGAACAAGATATTAGAGCTTGTGCACAGTGATGTGTTTGGACCTGTGTTGATTCCATCACTAGGTAAGTCTGTGTACTATGTTTCATTCATAGATTACTTCCCAAGGAATACATGGATATATTTCTTGAGGAAGAAATCTGAAGTCTTTGAAAAATTTGAATAACTTAAGGCTCTAGTGTAAAACAATACAGAGAAGAAGATAAAGGTGTTGAGAACAGATAATGGTGGGGAGTTCTGCAAGAAGGAACTTGAAGAGTTCTGTAAGAAGTGTGGCATAGCACGAAAGAAGACTACTCCATACACACCTCAAAAAAATGGAGTTGCAGAAAGAATGAACAGAACGATGATGGAAAAGGCAAGAAGCATGCTCAGTGGTATCAGGTTAGGACAAGAATTATGGGTAGAGGCAGTGGAGACTGCATGTTACTTGGTTAACAAATCACCTTTATCAAATTTGGAGGATAAGACTCCACATGAGGTATGGACAGGTAAGAAACCCTCTCTTTCACATCTGAGGGTATTTGGATGTGATGTATATGTACATGTTCCAAAGGAGAAAAGGACCAAGCTGGATAATAAATATGAAAGGTGCATCTTTATTGGGTATAAGGATGTTTTAAAGGGTTACAAGCTTTGGAACCTGGAAACAAGGAAGGTTGTGTACAACTAAGATGTGGTGTTTAGAGAGGTGAAAGATTTTTTTAAACATGAAGTCCTACCAAAGGAACCTAAGAAGATAAATTTTGAGCTAAAGGAGGATGAATCAAACTCTACAACAGAAGAAGACTCAGAAGAGGAAGACCCACAAACTCCAGTTATGAGAAGATCAGTTCAGGAAATAATACAACCAAAAAGGTATAGTCCATATGCTTATTGTTCAAATTTTGCTTTAACTATAACTGATGATTATCCCAAAACTGTCAGGGAGGCAGTAGATTCAGAGGATGGAAAACTCTGGAAGGAGGCCATGGTTGCATGGGATCTGGTGGAGTTGTCGGCTGGAAGGAAGCCCATCAGGATAAGATGGATGTTTAAGAAGAAGATGAATGTAGAAGGCAAGGTGGAGAAATACAAAGCTCGGCTGGTAGAAAAATTTTATTCCCAGGTGCCAGGAATTGATTTTGGTGATATTTTTTCTCATGTTGCCAAAGTTACTTCTATTAGATTACTTTTATCTGTTGTTGCTGCATTTGATTTTGGGGTAGAATAGATGGATGTGAAGACAACATTTCTTCACAGGGATCTGGAAGAGGAAATCTACATGAAACAACCTAAAGGCTTTATGGTGAAGGGGAAGAAAGAACTGGTATGCAAGTTAAAGAATTCTCTATATGGGTTAAAACAGTCACCAAAGATGTGGTATCAGAAATTTGATACCTATATACGAGGACTTGGCTTCACCAGAAGCAAGGAGGATCACTGTGTTTCTTTTAAATTAATTGGTGACCATGTTATTTATTTGGTCTTGTATGTGGATGATATGTTGTTGATTGGAAATCACAAAGAAATTATCCAAGATTTGAAGACCCAACTATTCTCCAAATTCGACATGAAGGATCTTGGTGCTGCAAACTATATTTTGGGCATGGAAATTAAGAGAGATCGGGAAAAGAGGAAGCTCTGGTTAAAAAAAAGGAAGTATGTCGAGACTATATTGCAGAGGTTCAGTATGCAGGATAGTAAACCGGTGAATTTTTCGATTCCTCTAGGTGTAAATTTATCTGTTGAACAATGTTCCAAGACACAAGAAGAAGAGGAGGATATGTCCCGTGTTCCATATTCAAGTGCAGTGGGTAGCCTGATGTATGCAATGGTCTATAATAGACCAAACATTTCACATGTAGTGGGAGCATTTAGCAGGTTTATGTCAAACCCAGGGAAGGAGCATTGGACAGCAGTGAAGCGAGTTTTCAGATATTTGTGTGGCACTAGTGATTATGGCTTGTGCTACCAGGGAAGACCAAGATTTGAAGGAGTGTTGGACATTCGTGGTTTTGTTGATGTAGACTGGGCTGGAGATCTGGACCAAAGAAGATCTACAAGTGGTTATGTGTTTAGCCTATTTGGAGGTGCAGTTAGGTGGATGAGTAAAGGACAGTCTGTAGTGGCTCTTTCAACTACAGAGGAAGAATACATGACAGCCACTCATGCAAGCAAGGAAGTAGTTTGGTTACAGAGATTTTTTTCAAGTATGGGGTTGGTGCAACAAATTATAACGATAGACTGTGATAGCCAAAGTTCAAATTTCCTTGCTAAGAACCTTGCTTATCATTCAAAGACAAAGCACATTGATGTTCAATATCACTTTGTGAGATATATGGTTGAGGCTAAAAGGGTGTTGCTGGTAAAGGTGGGCACTTTGAAGAATGTTGCAGATCCATTAATGAAGTCTGTGAGCACTTAGAAGTTCTCTTGGTGTAGAGAAACAATGGGTGTTGCAAAGCTGGGCTAATCACTAAGTTCTCCTATGGCCCCCTGCTGAAAAAAAACAATAAGTGGGAGAATGTTGGGTATGTGTTATATTCTTTCAATGACTAGTGCCGCGTGGGGGGGCGATAGCACCTTATGTACATTGCACGAGGCACAGCAGGGGGGTCATAGGGGGGGCGATAGCCCTCTCTATTTGGGGTCTGGGGCAGCGTCCCGAGAAAAAAAAATTGGACCTTATTTTTCAGTGGGTGGACCCGCCCATGGTTTTGTGCATGGGTTTGCACATGGTTTCGTGGCATGATGGTTTTCGTCCCCTGCTATTTTATAGACCCGGTCAAGGGAACTACGGTTATGTTCTAATCCAGGGTTAATGGATTGGGATTTATGTATGCTTCTGCATGTATCTATATGTTTTGTAACACTAAATGGAATATAATGAAAAATCAAGCTGGTCGTCCCAATTTGGGATCCAAGGGAAAATATTTTGTTTATCTATTTTATGTTTTATGTTCTCGCTATTGTTTATTTTATGTTTTAAAGATTCGTTTGTAAATAATTTCTGTACAAGATTAAAACCTACATTATTATCGAAGAAAGTGAATCACCCAAGAAGGATATGGATGATTTTGAGGCAGTTGTTACACATGTAACAACCGATACAGCACCCATTGTTACATCTGTAACAGCCAGCTCAGGAAGGTTTGTTGTTCATACAGCAGCCAATCCGAGTAAGGTTGGTACATTTGTGGTAGCTGACTCAGCTATTAGTATTCAGAATCCCCCATAACCTCAACGATTAACTGAAACTGGACTGGTCTTACAACCTGAATCCAAATTCCTTAAGGAGCTGCAAAAATTAGATGTGTGGATTCCATTGTTACAAGCTCTTAAATAAGTGCCTATCTATGCTAAAACAGTAAGGGATATATGCGTCAAAATACCTGGGAGGAAACCTAAGGATCCTGATACTATCCATGTCATGGGAAAATTGTCTAATATTATGATTGATCAACCTTTTTTGACCAAATATAATGACCCAGGGAACCCCACAGTAACTGTCCATATTTACAATCATCCAATAACTAATACCTTGATTGATCTAGGGGTAGTTATAACATTATGACTAAAGACCTCTTCATCTATCTATGACTTCATGGACTTAGACCTACACCTACAGTGTTTGAACTAGCAAATAGGTCTCGTGTTAAGCCTAAAGGAATGATTGAAGATGTGGTTATCACTATGGCCTCCTGGAACTACTGGCTGAATTACTCATTTACAAACCAAATCCAATCTGGGGGGTCACCCTTTAATATTGGGAAGACTGTGGCTAGCCACTACAGATTCATATATCGGATGTAGGTCTGGATCTATGGTGATCTCAAATGGACAAGCCACTCATAGCCTGAATCTTTATCTCCCAGCAAACCTCATATGGATTCGAATAGTCCCTGGTGGGATGAATTTGCACCTGAATCTGATCTTTCCCTACCTCTTCTCACGCTTGGAAAAGAACAATACTTTAAGGATGAAATAGAGGATGATATTATTAATGGTTTTATCAATAATCCACTCCATGATGCCTCCTTTAGAGATTTGGGAGAAGAAGGTGAGGAATATGTTGTAATTATTGAACATTTGAAAACAACTCCATTTACTATCAACAATCCCATTGAAATCAAACCTGGAAAATTTTTAAACATCAATCCTAACTTGACTGCTAAACAAAATAGATTGTTGATACATTTGTTACAAAAATACAGAAAGGCATTTTCATGGGACTATACCGATATGAAAGGAATCCATCCTACCCTATGCACTCACCGCATTTACCTTAAAGAAGATCGCAACCCTGTTAGACAACCTCAGCGTCGAATGAACCCTGCACCTAAAAAGATATTAAAAGAAGAATTGCAGAAACTCCTTAATACTAATTTCATCTACCCTATTTCTGACAATTAGTGGGTGTCTCCACTTGTCATAGTTCCGAAGAAGAATGGAAAATGGAGGATCTGTGTCGACTATAGAGAACTTAACAAGGCCACTCAAAAAGATCATTTTCCCTTACCATTTATTGTTCAGGCCTTGGACACTCTTTCTGGAAAAAAATTATTTTCATTTCTAGATGGGTTTAGTGGCTATAATCAAATACATATTGCTCCAGAAGATCAAGACAAGACAACCTTTACTTGTCCATGGGGTACTTTTTCATACAGAGTCCTCTCCTTTGGTCTCTGCAATGCACCAGCAACCTTTCAAAGGGAAATATTAGGTATTTTTTTCTAATATTTTGAATGACTGTCTTGAAAACTTTATGGATGATTTTACACCCTACGGGGAAGCCTTTGAGACAGCATTAGCTAATTTGGAGAAAGCGTTGGAATGTTGTGAACAAACTAATGTTGCTCTGAGCACGGAAAAATTCCACATGATGATGACCGAGGGAATTGTGCTGGGACATTTCATTTCAACATATGGAATCAAGGTATATCCTGCAAAAATTGAGGTAATCTCGAAAATCCCGACCCCTAAGACTCTGAAAGAGGTATGTAGTTTTCTGGGACATGCACGATAATATAGGAGTTTTATAGAGAATTTTTCAAAGATTGCATCTCCTCTATTCTCATTACTGATGAAAGATGTGGAATTTGTGTGGACAGAAAAGTGTGAGTAGACCTTTTTAAAGTTGAAGAGCTATGTAACAGCAGCACCTGTTTTACGAGGACCAAATTGGGAATTGTCGTTTCATATTGCTACAGACACATCTGACATGGTTCTGGGTGCTATTTTGGGGTAGCTAGAGGATAAGAAGCCTTATGCCATTTATTACATCAGCAAGAACTTAACTCCAGCAGAACTTAAACTCAATGTTACTGAGAAATAATTCCTAGCCATAGTGCATGCTATCAACAAATTTTGGCACTACATCACCAAGTAAAAAGTATTTATACACACTGACCATGTTGCAATTCGATTTTTAATGAAAAAGCATGTTACTAATGGTAGATTTACGCAATGGCTATTGATGTTACAATAATTTGACATTAATATTTTAGATAAATCTAGAAACTATAATGCAACCGTTGATTTCCTTTCTAGATTAACTATAAGTGATGATTGCACTGCTACTGAGGATTATTTTCGAAATGAGTATCTTTTTTCCATTCCTACTCATTCACCATGGTATGAAGATATAGCCAATTATCTTGTTATAGGAAAATTCCCACACTAGTTGTCTTCCAATGAAAGAAGGAGGATTATACAACAAAGTTCTACTTAATCCTGGATAGAAGGCAATCTCTATCACACCAGGCCAGATTTCCATATTAAGCAATGTGTTAGAGAAGATGAGGTATTTTATATCCTAAAGGCTCGTCATGAGGAACCTTGTGGAGGAAACTTCCATGACAAGAGGACAGGACATAAAGTACTCTCAACGGGGTACTACTGGCCAACTATATTCCAAGATGCCAAGAATTTTGTGAAAGGATATGATAGTTGCCAAAGCATGGTCCTACCTCTAAAATCAAATGAGATGTCTTTATAGCCTTAGATAGTAATAGAACCATTTGAGAAATGGTCCCTAGACTTTTCGAGGCCAATTAATCCTTCATCACAGCAAAAATCATACATATTGGTCTGCACCGATTATTTCACAAAATGGGTTGAAGCAGGGGCACTAACTAGAGAAACAAATCAGGATGTTTCAGAATTCCTGTTTCAAGGTATTTTTGTTCGCTTTGGGATACCCAAAGAGATAGTGACAGATGGGGGTCCTCGGTTCACATCTCATTTGATCAAGAATTTGGTTGAAAAGTATGGAACTCATCACAAAATCACCACACCATATCATCCACAAGAAAATGGTCAAGTAGAAAGCACCAATAAAGTCATTGAGGGAATCTTAACAAAGACAGTAGTCAGCCACCAAAGAAACTGAGTTGAGAAACTTCCATAGGTACTGTGGGCTTACAGGACAACATGGAGGAATACTATAGGCTTCTCACCATATGAACTGGTGTATGGTAACAATCCCTTATTCCTCATATCAATTGAAATAAATACATTAAGAACAACATTATAGGTTGATCTGGATTTGATTACAACACAGACTCAAAGATTGAACCAGCTCAATGAGTTGGAAGAGAAATGGCTGGCTGCCATTCAACAGAAAAAAATCATTTAGCAGCAAAGATCCATATGGCATGATGGGTTTATTAAGTATAAATATTTCCAGAAATGAGATTGCGCTCCTTT
The DNA here is from genome assembly GCA_034641835.2 of Pinus albicaulis. Lineage (NCBI taxonomy): Eukaryota > Viridiplantae > Streptophyta > Pinopsida > Pinales > Pinaceae > Pinus > Pinus albicaulis. The sequence goes on from JAXQQM020077242.1 coordinate 93,977, forward strand.
GTATGGTTCAAGGTTCAAAGATTTCAAAGGCAAGCTCTGCACCAGATGGCTAGGTCCCTACGAAGTGGATACGATCTTTGATAATGGGACTGTACAATTGGTCACCATTGACAGTGCTAAGACACTGTTACTGGTTAATGGGCACCGTCTAAGGCTATATCATTAACCCACTTCGAAGGAATCATTTGTCAACATTATCGCGGACTCTGATCTTCATGTTACGACAACAGGGGAACATTCTCCTCTGCAACCTTAAAAATTGAAATTCCAATAAGTGCAGCAGTTGAAAACCACCTTTGTGGCAACTGTTACACTTGTTTAAAATAAATAAATAAAAATAACAAAATAAAAGAAAAACAAAAATAAATCTAACTCTGAAAACCCCTTTCTGGGGCGCAGTCAGACAGCTAGTAACAGTTGAAAAGCACTCTTGTGACGGTTGTTGCACCCATGTTTTTCTCCCTATAATATCATCTTCCCTTTGTTATCTATGTCATAGGATGATGGTATTCATGTAATTCCCTTTTCTGTACCAATTCCTTTTGATTATTGTGTTTTTTTTTTTAGAATAATTTAAAAGTTTTCTTGGTTGTTACACATGTAACAGCCAACAACCATGACTACTGTTCTTTGTAATTCTTTCCATAAACAGTAATAACCATGTCGGCCAAACACAAAAACACGAGCGCTGCAACTAGGACGTTGTCAATTCAAGTCTTCCTCCATGTCAAATCAGGTATGTCATCAAAAAGGTAAATGATTGGAATTGATGATTCGGTGATTAATTGGAAAAATAATGACACTCCTGTGACGGCCATGGATGGTCATCACCATTAAATTGAGGTAGGGGATATGACTTGAAATCATTTCAAAAAGGTAGTAATCATAAATATCTATTAAATTCGCATGCACCTAATCAATAACATAATTGCTAATGATGACCGAATCCAGTTGGAAAAGAGCGTGTGTACGAAATCCCATTACTTTCCATAATAAGCCATTTATGAATATTAGTGTAGGGTACGATTTAGTAAATCTGTGAAAGTTATCACCTTTCATCAACCTCGTAGTAGGAGAAGAGAAACTGGAGAAGAAAGGAAGAGGAATTGACAGATTGACACTTCCTCATCCTTGGGAAGACGTTGCCCTGGGCTTGATCAAATATATCACTTGCGAGGGGAGATCCATGATAGTGTTCAACTATCACTTTCCTCTGCTTAACCACCTATGGCACCAGCAAAGAATCAATCTTCCATTCTATTTTCTAGGAAACATCAAGCACGTTGCGGCAGCAGTAAAAACAGCAGCACACCTGGCGGCATGCATGACTAATCACAGAATCATTAAGCTAATTGTGTTGGATTCCCTAGGCCAATAAGGAAAAACTTGGGAAGAATTCAAGAGAAAAAGACCAAGGACAAGCCGGGGGAAACAGACCGCGACTTCAGGAGGAAGTCAGGCAGAGGTGGAGACCCAGACTCAGCCTACTGGAGTTAGAATTGGGAAGAAGCCTATTGATGAACCAATTGGGGACAAAAGACCGAAACAAAGAGTGAAGGTCAGCGTACCTGCAGAAACCTTTCCTACGGCCGAGAAGCAGACGAAAGAAGAAGTTTTAGAAGGAGAAAGGAAACCTTCCTCATCAGGTAAGGACGAAAGCAATCCCTTGTGTTTAGAAATTGAAAATATAAGAAAGGAAAAAGAGGAATTGAAGAAAAAATTATCTGAGGGAAAGGAAATCCCGGTGTCAGTATGCATGACATGTTTTTAAAACTTAATAGTAGCGGGATATAATACTCGTAGAGAAAATATCAGCCCAATGGAAGTAGAAACAGAATAGCAGGAGGTTGTTATACAAGAACCTGTTGATGATATTGTTGCTACACAAGAACCAACAGTTAAAGCAGAGCCTCCTATAATAATCGACCTAGAAGCCGACCCATGAGAACCTGTGGAGGCCACTCCTATTGTAGAAGAAACAGAAATGGACACAAAGGTGACTCTAGGTAAAAACAAAGGGGTTGACACACAAGAACCCACCGAAGAGGCTGTTGTTACACAAGAACTAGCAGCAAAGGTGGAACAACCCCATGAAGCAGAGGCTGGTACACCTATTGTTGATGAAGGTATTGAATTTAGGAGAACTCCGAGTCCCATCTCGGGATGGAACTCTGAGAAACTCCTGTTAATTTCTGAATTACAAAAATGGAAACAAGAAGAAATCTCCCTTCGGGATGGGATGATTTCACTAAAGGAAAATCAGAGAGAAATATACATTTTACATGAAAGATGGATGGAAGCAGAGTTGAAGAAAGGGCGGGAGAATTACAAGAAGAAAGAATCTCTAAAGAAATAAGAATAACAGTTGTTGTTGTTACAAGAGCAGATTCGAGACCTCACCGTAGATACTGCATGACCTTGCCCTCAACGTGCTGGTTTGTAGGCGGCCTTCTCCATCCTATCCTATTTTTCTGTGGGAATGCTACTTCTTATTTCAATTGAAAGCCATTATGGAGGACAAACCTTATTTATGTTCCTCCACTCGTACGTTCCTGGATGTTTTTCGTGCCTCAGATTTTAATGAGAAAATTTTGTTGTGTGAATTATTTCTACACAACATTATTTGTGAACATGTGAGGATGCAGATGGTTGTGACAATATTCTCTTATATGGGAGATCTTCAATTAAGGGCTTTTGTGTCCTTCATGAGGAATTAGGTTGAATGGCATCTAGCCATTAAATCTATGGAGACTAATGAGGAGAAGACAATATTGTGGGTCCGGGCAGAACAAGGATGAGCTGCTGAATTGAGATGAGAATTTAGGAGAATTCTCAGTACCCCTAGGATTAAAGAACCAGAAGCCACTTATAGAAGAATAATTGTGGATTTCTGCCTCAATCAGTTCACAATAATGAAGAGTCAAGCTTTGACAGGGTGTTTAAAATGCATGGAAGCTAGCAGTGTTGAGCTATTGAAGGGAGATCCATTCTTATTCTATAATTTCATGGTGGCTATTACACATGTACCAGCCTACGCATAGATTGTGCAATCCCTTGGTGCTTTGTGTTTGGGATTGAAGTTCAAGTTTCCTTTGATCTGGTTGCCCATTGAGGATTTCCAGAACAATTACGAATTAAGTAAATATGAGTTAGAATCCTGGGTACAGTAGTTGATGGCCAATCAGGGATACAGGTCTACAGACGAAGACACAACTGGGGCTTATGATCTCACTGACCTGCACCGAAGATATTCCCATGAGAGATGAGTTTGCATGAGGTCATGCAAGCATTTCAGTTGGGGGGAGATGTTCGGTGCTGGTTTTGTACATTTTTCTTACACTAATCTTCCTTATTTTTCCTCATAACCATAACCAATGGGAGTATATTTACCCCTTTTTCCTACCTTTTTACCCTAACTTGTGTTGTTTCACCTTGCTTTCGTTACTTTTCCAATTCACCAATTATTATGATCTATTATAACTTCTTATGAATAATTGATGGTGAATGTTTGGAGAAGATCGATGATATTTTTGTTGTATTTTCAGATGTCATTTGTAGCACCAAATATCCCGAATACAAAGTTCACAGGAGCAGTTCAGATAGTGTTGTTATAGCAAAGCGATGTTGTTACACCTTGCTGTTATAGACCCACCGACAACTTCTGTCACATTATGTTGTTACAGACTCATTGGAAAACTATTGATATAGTTGTACCATTGACTAATCTCATCAATATTGTTGTTGATATGTCCTCTGGCGGTTTCACTATAGCTGTGTTTCCATTATGATAGCTATAGGAGTTGTTAGCGTTGTATTTTTGGGATCACATCCTAAGGGCAGTTTCGATTGTAATATTTTATTTTCTAGTCAGAACTTTATTAGGAAGTGGTTATAAATGTATGAGTTCTATTTAGATCGGCATGAGAATTGTAAGATTCTCATGACTGATCTATCCCTGGATTTTTTGATGTAACCACTATATATCTCTCAGCCCTAGAGGTCGAGAGGTTAGAGGAGAACATCGTTGTTTTAGCTTTGGGATTGTGTTCATATTAATACAGATGATCCTGTTATTGCTGTTACATGTGTGATTCTATTTAGTTTCTGTTAAATTTCCTTCTCTACCTACGCCCTGCTAGGGAGGAAGGGCCCTCCTTCTTAGCAGGGATTGCAATGATTAAAGTAGTTTTGTGTATGTAATTTTATTTCAGTTTATGTAACAATAGAGTGTTGTTGATGTTGTTCAGATGAGAATATATCTGCTTCGATTTCAATACTTTATATGTTGTTACACGTGATAATAGAAATACCAATTGGGTACTTATTGTATGGCGAGCTAGACAGACCAATTGAAGTGTGATTTCAATCTTGTAGATTCTTTTATTTTTGCATGAGTGATTTATTTCCAACATTTACTTCAGCAGCGATTTATTTTCTTTGAAATTACTTCTAGTTGGTGTATCGGCATAGACAGTGCAACTGTCATTGGAATAAATAGACGCCCCTGGATTGATAATTAAATGTGTGCTATTCAGTCATTTAATAAGTGATTTATATAGCCCAACACCATGTTTCCAAAAAAATAAGCCAAAAATCTGCAAATGACTTAATAGATATGACAGGAAAGCTTTCAATCCACTGTTTACATTTCCCTTGAAATGAATCATAGAACAATATGATGAAAATATCTTCATGTATGACTTTAAGAAGCTCAATAAAGTCACGGAAATCTGATATATACTTCATGGTAAAACTCAAATCTTCTCAATTAAATTTTGTACCATTCCTTAAAAAATATGCATCCTTGGGAAAAGGATTTGGGAAACCATAAATTTCTGAAAAATCTACACATGCATACCTTGAAACAAGAATGGCAGCATTTGATTTCTTCATAAGTCCAGTGGAATCACCATGAATCTATGAAATTTTGAATTCTTCAACAATGGAATCACCAAAGTAGTTCTGTAGCCTCAAAAAAAATTCTGAGCTCCTGCTACCTCTAAGAGTTCAACTTCACTTTTTTGCACAAAAACTTCAAGAAATTAGTCTTCAGACTCCTGGCAGACGCACCAAAATGTTATCACAAAATTGTACTTGATTGGCTACTGATTAGACAACTAAGTGTAATTGTTTAAAACCATCTATTGATTTAAGCTTAGCCTCTTCAATCTGAGAGGGCTCTCTCTAAGGGATTTTATGTCATTGGTTAAGGATAGTGCTAGATGGATAACTCTATAGAAATTTTATCTTATTTTTTATGATTTTAGGTTGAAAGAATGCAATTTTTCTACCATTGGGCTTATGGAGTCAACAATCAGTAGTTTCAGTGGAAAGGTTTCTTTACATGGAAGTTGAGGCAAATAGAGGTCTTTAACAAAGGAAATTCACTCATAAAACACAGGAAAACACAATCATTTCATTACTAATGGAAGTAAGAGCATAGAGTTATGATTTTTTAGTAATAGAAATGAAATCTACTGCAAGTGGTAAAACATAAGATGTAGATCAATAAGACATTAAAAACCCCATGAGAATCTCAAGTCTGTCAAGAAGAAAGTCACTATGAATTACTGATATAAGTCAAAATACATAAAGCAGCAGTTTGGTGCAAAAAATCTCCAACCCCTCACTACTTCGATGTTTTTTCTTTAAATATACCTTCTTTACATCAAGGATGATCTGTCTAGTGGTAATATTCATCGAATTCTCCTATGACACTTCACATAACTGAAAAACGTGACTTTTAACCAGAAACTGACAATTACACCTTAAACAAGACATATCCTAATAGGACTCTAACTCCTATTTATTACATAACTCTACCTTATCTTTGAAACCGTTATATTTTGGTTACAACATAAGTGTCACATGCTCGAAAAATTCATAACATATTTCATCACCACTTTACACGTTAAAAACCCTCCTAGACTTGTGGAACATAACCCTATTTTTCAGGAATGCATAACTCTCTTCAAAGTTGTTTGGGTTGATGACCTGTCTCCATATCACTTCCTTCGAGTCATAATTCTTTGATGATAAGCTCCCTTGACATGTTGGAGGAGTCCAACTATCCAAAACTTCCATTAAGATACTCCAAAACCTTCAAAAATATCTTGCTACGAAAACAAGACAGTTTCGTAGCGAGCTTTGGTAGCGTCTAAAAAGTAGCTTGTGCACCCAAAGATCCTACTCCTTTGTTGTTCCATGGTGTCAATCAAGTCATGACACATCACCACCATCAATCTCCCTCCTTGAAAACTGAAAAAAGTGACTTTAGAGGAAAAAAGGCTAGTACAAGTTTTTTCGTAGCATTTTCCTGGCTTTAATCCTAGGAAATGCTACAAAACTATGTAAAAGTACAAAAATTCCAGATTTCAAAATTATCTCCAAAAAGTGACCTCCAGTTGCAAAAACTTGATCTTCTACATGTAATGAACCCTCTAAAACACATTCAATCTCAAATTAAGGCTTATGTGGTGTTTCCTCTTCATTTATAATCAGTTGAGCTATGGGCTCCTCAACCACAATCATCTTTAAGCCTTTCTTTTCCAGCTCTTCATGAATCAGTTCCAGTTGTTCTTGAAGGTCTTTGACTTGGTCCTTCAGTGTCCTGTTCTTAGATTGTAAGTGTAGGTTTACCTTTTTTATGTGCTTTACCTCTTTTCTTAGTGACTGAGTCCACTTTATCAGTTTTTTTGTGTCATCCAAGGTATTTGAGACAGTTGTGACTTGATCCTCCCAAATCTTCCTCATCTGTTCAAATTTCACTCTTTCAGCTCTATGTTTCTTTGCTTCTTTCCTCAATACTGATATCTCTTCACTTGCATCTTTCAACTTCTCCTTAAGGACTTCAACCTCTAACTTTTCAATGATTTTCTCTTTTTCCTTCTTTTGTTTGATGACTAATTGTCTATGATGCTTGGTGGTGGCTGAGTAGTTTCACTAACCTTTTGAGCTTATTTTATGCTTTCCAAGACTTTTCTGGCATGTCTTGTCATTGGTTTTCTAGCTTGAAACATAAATCCAACATCATCACCTGCAAATTCTAACTTCTTAGTTGTTTTTCCTTTCTTAAGCTTCCTTTGTCCCTCATCTATGTCTTCAGCTTGGTTACCCTTACCCTTACCCACTTTTTTGCTCCTTGTAACCTTCTTGTTGCCATGTTTTCTCATTGTTGGCTTCTATTTTGCATGTGTAACTTTGGGTGTATCAACCTTCTGCAAAGGTTCTGTCTCCATGATCACTGGCTCTAATTGCTTTGCCACTGAAGGTGATGGGATATCTCTAAGTTTGGGAGTTCTTTTAGGAGTAATAACATCTACTTCAAAACCATTTATGAACAGAAAAGATGACCAATCTCTGCCTAATATTTTTTAAATCCTCTAACACCAGCAACTTGATCAAACCATGATGAAAAAGAGAGCTTTCATTCCCTTCTGATTTAACTTGAACCTTGTCTAAAATTTTAGCTAAGCTTTTAAATAAGTAAAAAGGAAAATCAAGAGACCTCTTACCCACAAAATGTGGCATAAGCCTAAGGTGGTAGGAATAAACCATGTGATGCCTCCCTTCATAGGTGAAGTACTTATGAATGATCAACAACAGTTTTGAGTAGTTTTCCTTCATATAGCTCCTTGGGATAGCATTTGTGAGATCAATTTCACTATGCTCTATCTTGATGAATTCTTTACAATCCTGCATGGTGAAATTGATGCCTTTGAACCATTGCTCTCCTCCTCTAGGGATTCATGTTGTTTTTGCAATGGTTTCTGGTGCTACTATGAGATTTAACATTACCACCTTTGAAGATGATCCAGTAAAACTCTTAGCAAACTCCTTTGAAACCTGCAAATGACACCCTTGTAGCCTTTGGAAAAATTTCAAACACCCTGTTCTTCTAAACACTTCCAATGCAATGGGGTCTTCATTTAATAAATTCATGTCTGTTGGCTCATATCTGAGGCAGTAGCCACCTTTGTTGTTTTTCTTCCTTGCAACCATGGTGATTTTATACCTTCTCAGCCTCGCTTGATTAGTGACACCTGCAACTTTTGAAAATGCCAGCAACTAGCTTGGCTTGGTGAAATAGCTCTCCAGAAATCAATAGCATGCAAAGATGAAGCGGAGAATGACAAAAGACTAAATTGGGTAATTTTTTTAAGTTTTGATGACAACTCATGCCTTAATCATGACTCATACATGCTTAAAACAATAATTATGACCTTAGACATGACCTTTGTACCTTGATTTAACACTAACTAACTCAAATGACATCCACCCTAACTCTTCTAATCATGGACTGACACCTTGCACCGGACTTGACAAGAGAGATAGAAAAATCATTTTTCGTAGCGTGGCTAGTTCATTTTCTGACAGTTTCGCTACGAAACTATTAGGCAGTTTCATAGTGAAAACTATTTTTTTACAGTGTAAAATGCTATGAAAAGAGAAAAAATGGCTAAAGTGACCTTTTTGAATTCAAAATCTTGGAAAATGAAATATTTCAGCAAGTAATGACTGATGGGACATGATATGACTTGAATGGAGGTGGGTTTGAACCTTAGGATAGGTTAAAGATGAAAAAAAATTAAAATTTTCCTATACCAACTTGTGATAAATGAACTCTATGACCATACCAAATAGTGTTTCACTTTTTCTGGGTGATAACAGCATGTAACATAGTTGCAATGGAAGAAAAATTAACATTGAATTTCCTCCAATATTGTGTTTCCCCGAGAAAGCTTCTTACCTCCGTAACTATATTGGGCTTGGGCCAACTCACAATGACCTCAACCTTGGAAGGGTCTATCTTCAGCTCACCTCCTCCAAAAATGTGTTCCAAATACACTAAAGAAGTCTCGCCAAACTCACACTTCGACATCTTCAAAAATGACTGCTCTTTTTTCAAGACATCAAGTACCCTTTTCACATGCATGAAATGTTCATCTCTTGATTTGTTGAATATTAAAATATCATCTAAGTAAACAATGACGAAGTCATCTAGAAATGGTCTTAATACATCATTCATAACTCTCATGAAAGTATATGGGGCGCTGGTTAGACCGAATGGCATAACTAGCCACCCAAACAATCCTTGTCTAGTTTTAAATGTAGTTTTCCAAATGCCCTCTTCAGTTATTCTAACTTGATGAGAACCACTTCGTAAGTCTAGCTTAGTGAAATACTTTACATCCCTTAACTAATCAAGCAAATCATCAATTATTGGGAGTGGATAGTGATTCTTTACCATGATTTTATTCAGTGCACAAAAATCCACACACAGGCGCCAAGTCCCGTCCTTCTTTGGTACCAAAACAATCAGTGAACCACAGGGTGAAGTAGATGGGAGTATGATACCTTTATTTAGAAATTCTTGGATTTTCTTCTTGATTCCATACTCTCCATGATTAAAATTCGATACATGCCAATGTTTGGAAGTGGAACATCTTGTTGTAGTTGAATCTCATGCGGAATTCCCCTCTTGGGAGGTATCCCATTTGGTTCCTGAAACATCTCACCATGTTGACTTACTACATCAAAAAAACAAGATTTTAATTTGTCATCACTACCTTCAAAATATTCATATTCCATATCATCATTTTTCTTGATCATGAGAAGCACAAAATTTTTACTTGCATTAACTAGTCTCTTCATCTACCCTGCATTTACTAAAGAAATATTCAGCTTTTTGTGATGAGCTCTCACAATATACTCCACCCAATCCTCGAGAAAATGATATTTGTTCTCATGGAAATAAAATACCGCTTTCCTATCATACAAATATGGACTTCCTAAGATAATTCCTGAAATTTCAAGTGGAACCACATCTAACTCAACTTCATCACCAAAGTTTGCAGTAATGGCAAATCGGAATATGCATTTACCTTTAACCTGTAAATTGGCATTCTTGAATATCCAACCCAAAGGATATGGCTTATGATTTGGTATAGTTTCAAGGTTAATATTTTTTACCAAGTCTTTTGAAATCAATTTTTCTTGTGATCCACTATCAAATAATGCATCAATATTTGTATGATTTGAAATCACCCTTACATGGAACAACTCTATCCTTGTTTCTTCATTTGGAGTGTTGTTGTGACAATTTGAGGAACTAGTGATTACTATGGATTCTTTTCCCTTTTTGAACATGGCTATAATCTTGGTCTCATCACCAGAATCAGATCCAAGATCACGTTTTGTGGTGGCAGTCATCTTTTGTTTCCCCTTGTTATTTGGTTTCTTAGGCCTTAGTTCGGGATGTAATTTCCAAAAGTGGGCTTCATCATGCCCCTCTTTGGAACAATGTTTGCATGTATTTTTATCCCCTTCTTTCTTAACACTTGCATTCTTATTTCCCTTCCATTTTCCCACCTTCTCTTTCTCCTTACCTTTGAATGGATTCTTCTTATTACCCTCTTCTTGAATGTTCCTTTCCCTTGCTTCAAGATGTGTGGCTTGCACATAGATTTCATATAAATTTCTTGGATTAAACATGAGGATAGTATGTCTCATATATGAATGTAAAACCCCATTGTATTTCAAGAGTATGTCTTGGGAATTCAAGTTTATTATTAACAACAAAGCCCTTTTCCTAAACTCACGAGTATATTCTTGAATTGTTTGACCCTTGAGTTGCCTAAATTTTTACCAACTCATAATGGATTTTTGCATGTAAGCTAAAGGATAAAACTGTCTTTTAATTGAAGAAACAAACTCAACCCAAGAAATGGATATCTTGCCATGGGTTCGCATTTCCACTTGATTCTTTTCTTCCCATCAGACTAGTGCTACTCCTTATAGCCTCAATGAAGTCAACTGGACTTTTATGTCATTTTCTTGTAGGTTCTGAATTCCACAATAAACCTCCAATTTGCGGATCCAATTGTCCAACTTCTCTACATTTACCTCGCCATTGTACATGGGAAGTTCAAACTTAATGTCCAATTTGAGTAAGGGAGTTTTTCCTTTTGGGGTGTTTAAATGAGTATGGTTGGTTTTTGTGGTGGAAGTGGAAGATGATGTTGATGGAGATGATGAGGATGGTGGAGATGGAGGAGGCTTTCCTCCACTTCCCTTTGAATCCTTCTCTTCATCCTTCTTGCCTTCCAAGGTTCCCTCACCATGTGGTGACCTAGAATTCTCTCCAACAATCCTAGTGTTCCTCTCTTCAAAGAGGATCCTAACCCTCTCAGTTAGGTCATAGAAATCCTTCTTGAATGCTTCCTCTTATTAAATACCTTTAGTCTCTCCTACACTTGACGTGATGGCTATCAATTCAAGCTCAACTTCTGGTGTAACTTGTACTTATTCAATCAACTCAACTTCTGGCACAACTTGTACCTCTTCAATCTCAGCTGGAGATAAAACTTGAGGTGCTTCAAGTGCAGCTGGGAGTGAAACTTTGGGTGGAGATTGTGCTCTTGTAGCTCTCCTTCTTATGTCCTAACCTCAAGACTAGCAACCAATAGTTTCCCTTCTCCTCTCTGCAACTTCGACCTTGTAAGCATCACAAATTTGCAACCATTAAAACCCTACTTGCACAAAACTCAAGCAAATCATGCAAATAACCTTTGCTCTAATACCATCTTGATCTGAATTTGAATGTTAGTTTTGATGCGTTAATTTCATCTTCAGATTTATATAAAAGATGCTGATCTCTTCTTCATGTACATGGTCTTATTGAAGTGTTTATAATTGTTTAACAATTAAATGTATGGAGATTATGTTTAATTCTTGAACATAAAAAAAATTAAACTTAATGTTGAACAACAGCAAACAAACACACAGAAAACCATCACAATTGATCCATTAACACATTGTTTTGATGAAGGAGTTCACCCCTCCTGGGCTACATCTCCTTGGTCCAACTTCCATGGCTTGGGCCTTTTTATTAGCTCAATTGTGAAAAATTTATTGTTTATAGTCACCTACTACTCTTGAAACCTGCTCCAATGTGTCCAAAGCATCAAAATATACCAAGAATGACTCTTCCTAAGCCAAAATTGGTCGAAAATTTCTCCATATATGCTTCATTTACTTTTTCCCTAGAATCCTCCTTCAAAACTAGAGAGAACTCTAGTTAGTACAGACAAAATATGGATTCTGCCGAAAATGGCGAAGTCCGCTAAACCCGCCGCCATTTAAATCTACGTTTAATTAGCAGTAAAGTGTGCTTAATAGTGGTTAAGCCTGTCTTAACTGTGCATAAGTGCATTTATATTAAACAAGGTTTAAATAACTTAAACACTAGGTTATCGTAATTAACCCGCATTAGCATTTTAACTCCATTGTATTAACTTTCCTCCACCAGTGGTCCTCACAACATGGTTTTATGGGGAGGGGGCTAGCCCCCTCTAATCCCCTACCATGGAATTTGGTCGATGATAAATATAAGTCGGGACCATTGACTGTTAATTCGCAATAGAGTGGTGTGGTGGTAAGGCAACCAGTTGGTGCAAGGGAGGTCGTGGGTTCGACCCCGACCTTCGCACATAAATTTTGTTTGATATTAATGTGCGACCTCCATAGTTGTAAACTTTGGTTATGTAATAATTTTGACCCAAACTATATATGCACCTATCCATAGTTTAAAATTTGGTGTAATGAATATTTTGAGCTGTTTAAACCACCATTTCACCATTGAAATTCGATGCATAATTTGGAGAGGGTCCACTAGAGAGGGCATGTGGCGGCCCCTGGCTGCACCACGTATCCAACTCTAGTTGGAGCATTCCAATCCAAAAAAAAATTCTCATTCAACCTAAGGATAGATTGTAAAAAACCTTCACCTCAAAAGTTAACTGGTGAATACTGTTGTGACACTTGTCACAGTGTCATTGGGAAAAATTTGAATAATATTCCAAGAATATACCTTGTATGTTGACTGGGCTGCCATGTCATCGTACTATCCTATTCTACAATTTTTTTTAATTGTTTAGGAAAATGAACAACGGGTCATAACTTCCTCATACGAAGTCTATTTTTTATGAAACGAATTGCATCAAATTCTTGGCGATGAGCTCTTTGCTGTCATTCTAGTTTGGAGAATTTCTAAGCACTTTCATTTTTTAGCTTAATACTGAGCCTCTCATCACATAATGAACAAAGGTTATCATTACTTCATTCCCTACAAGTTTTTTAGTCATGTAATGCCCTAAAATGGTCAGATATGATCATTATATGTAAACCAAACATAACATATGCTATGGTGAAGTATATCCATCTCATTTAAGTTTAATTCTTGTTATCACCTCCTATGGATGGCCTTTATCCTTTGCATTTAGGTTTTATATACAATATGGTTCCATATAGTTCAACAAAAAATTGAAAAAAATATATATTCTCTCTACTTATTATAATAGTTGCATGTAGGTACTAGCTCTTAGTATGAATGAAGACATAAAAAAGAAGACTACATGTTTTCCCAAGTGACTTGTTTCTAGTATAAGTCTGCTCCTTTTCAAACATGGGTACATTAACGAGGCATGGTAGAGGGCCTGAGAAAGAAAGGAGAGCATGTGATCAGGAGAGGAAAGGCACATGTAGAGGAGAGTGAGGGCTAGGCAGTCAAGCGTTGAAGGTGGCCAAGATCTAAGAAAGACACAAACAACAAACAAAGAACATCACATTTAAACATATAAATATTATTAAATATAGTATTATAGAACTTCACATTTAAATTGAGTTAGTAAACATATAATTAAAAATAAGAATATATATATATATATATATATATATATATCACTTTTATTATATAATTTAAAATATTGATCATTCATATTCATAAGCATGATATTTTTTTCTTTCATATTTAAATTTAATTTATAAACATATAGAAGTTTATTTTTAATACTTAAATAAATTATTTTTTCTAAGAAAATATATATATTTTAAAAAAATATGGTGTGTAACTATATATATATATATATATATATATATATATATATATATATATATATATATATATATATATATATATATATATATTACCATGGTTTTAATCTATCTATAGAAATTTGAAATTTATCTGTAATATAAATGGTCTTATTAATAAATAACATAGTTGTGCCTTAACTCTATATCTATTGCTAGATCACATTAACAAACACATGCAATTCATGAATTTATAAATATTTTGTTGAAATGTTCATTTATGAGGTATGACTATGGAGTCAACTTCGTAGAAGTACAAACTGAACTTTGATATAGTGACATTTTAAGAGCCCAAGGTACATTTCTAAGAATTAATTTATGATTAAATAATTAATGGAGATATCCTTATGATTAAACTCATGCATAATGAACACACGATATCATTACTTCATTCCCTACAAATATGTTAGTCATGTAATGCCCTAGAATGAGCGTAAACATGTAATGTTTAACATTTAACCTTTTTAATATAATGTCGGACTTGTGTAAAAATAAATCTAATTATTATTATGTATAAACACAATATACATTTATAATATAAATATTTTATGGACAATAAAAAAAGAGGTATGGTAAATAAATATAAATATAAACAAACCAGATGTATAGTAAATAAATAAAACTTTTTTTTATATTTACTCTGTAAACCTCTTTATATTAGGAATTTGGCTTCTGTGATACATAAAATGTGTATAAAATATTTCGGTGAAAATCACATCTAAGAAAATTTTGTCGACACGTTTCGAACCAGCCAATGTGGTTCATCATCAAGACAAGATGAAAAATCTAATCTAGGAACTAGTTTAAATAGATAATGAAATGGAGAGAGAGGATGTGACATAGTGGAGAGAGAGAGTGAAAGAGAGATAGAGTTGGAGGGGGGGAGAGGGAGGTAAGAAGAAACACAGAGAAAGAGAAAAGTGATGAGAGAGAGAGGGAGTGATAAGGAAGATGAAGAGAGAGGGAGAGAGGACAATAGGAGGGAGGCGAGACAGAAGTTGAGCAGAGAAAGAGAGAGAGAGAGAGGGAGAGGGAGAGGGAGAGGGAGTGATTGATTAAAGAGTGTATATTTTGAGGATGATATAGAGAGACATAGGGATATAGATATATAGATGGAAGGTGAAGAGAGGGAAGAAGAGAGGGAGGGAGGGAGAAAGAGATTGATAGATATGGAGTGAGAGAGTGTGTGTTTGGGGGGGTGAGTTAGAGATACAAAGAAGGATAGATGGAGGGATATATAGATATAGATGGACAGGTGAGAGAGGGAAGAATATTTCTTGCACTAGATGGATTTATTTTAGTGTAGATGGTGATTTCTAATCCAATTTGATTGCTTGCACTAGATGCATTTATTTTAGTGTAGATGTTGATTTATAATTATATCTGACTGCTTGCACTAGATGCATTGATTTCATTGTATATGATTTCTAATCCTATTTGATTTCTTGCACTAAATGCATCGATTTCAGTGTAAATGGTGATTTCTAATCCTAATAGATTGCTTGCACTAGAGGAATTAATTTCAATGTTGATGCTGATTTCTCATTATATTTGATTGTTTGCACTAGATGCATTGATGTCAATGTACATGATTTCTAATCCTATTTGATTGCTTGCACTAAATGCGTTGATTTTAATGCAGATGGTGATTTGTAATACTATTTTAGTGCATGCACTTGATGCATTGATTTCATTGTATATGTTGATTTCTAATCTTATTTTCTTACTTGCACTAGATGCATTTATTTGAGTGTAGATGTTGATTTCTAATCTTATTTTATTACTTGCATTAGATGCATTTATTTCAATGTAGATGTTGTTTTCTAATCTTATTTGGTTGCTTGAATTATATGCATTGATTTCAGTGTAGATGATGATTTTTTATTTGATGTAACTAGATGTATGATAGTACATTACTTTGAAAGTGATTGGATTAACAATGTGCATTGATTTCAATATAAGCACAAAAAAATATTGAAAATGTTCATTGATTTTTGTGTTATAGTAATTCAACCTATTAATATTAGAGAGCAAGAGAGACAAGGTATAATGTTTACAACAACAACTCAAGGTAAAGATTTAAATGGTTTATGATTTCAACGGTCCTTTTCATATAATTGATATGAAAATATGACAGAACTAACAAGGGTGACAATAAAAACAGTAGAAAAAAAGAGTCTCTCTAGGTGCAAACCTTTCCTCAAGTTTTGCACTCAAAAAATAGGTTTACACCTCGAGAGATTTGATCCCTGTCGGCGCTTGATAGATCCAAAGTTGTTCCATTTTCCATGTAATTGTTTTTACGAGTTATTCTTCCCAAATATACTCGTGGCAACCTCAAATGAGGATGAAAGTTTGGATTTGTACGTGGTAGTTAGTTTCAATTCCATAATGAAATGACATATTTATTTGGTTTTATTCTGTATTTTTTGAGATGCTCAGGTTGTGTTTCAACCATGGAGATTTCGTATGATTTCATTTCTACATTAAGAGAATGTGGGGTCATATATTCTTCCTTCTTCGGTGGAATAAACCTCCACACATCCTTATAGCAAGTCCGAAATTTAGTCAACCAACAAGACCCACCAGGTTTGTGAGGTTTTGGGTACAAGCTCTAAGTTTCTTTCGTCAAGCCTCGATTTGGCCCAGTAGCTCTAGGATTCTCCTGAACTCATTTTAGTTCGACAAGTAACCCGTAACGTGCATATTCTTGCTCAGAATGTGTTTTAGTTCGACAAGTAATGTGTAGCGTGCATGTTCTTGCTCTAGGTTGTGTTTCATCCATGGAGATTTCATATGATTGCATTGCTGCATTAAGAGCGGGTGGGATTATAGATTCTTTTTTCGTTGGTGGAATAAAGCTCCAATATAGCAAGCCCGCAATCTAGTTGACCAACAAGAACCATTAGACTTGTGAAGTGTTGGGTACAATCTCTAAGGTTCTTTCATCAAGCCCCTATTTGGACGATAAGATCTATGGTTCTCCTGACCTCGTTTCATTTTAGTTCGAGAAGTAACGCTTAGCATGCCTATTATTTATATATTGTATTTACTACGATTAGTTATATATTAACCTGTATCTCCGAAGGAGTAGTCAGGGTCATAGTACTAGCGAAGATCATTCCACCTGATCAAATGAATAATCACCCCGGCTGGCTGGTACAAGAATTAACTCAACGAGCTCACTTACACTACTACACCAAGGGCATTTTAAAACATTTGTTTACGACAAAACAAATCTTTTGTCTTAAAAAGTCATTTTATATTTTAGTTATTTTATATTAAAATTTAATATCAATTGAATTGTCTTAAATATAAAATTTAAGACAAAAATAGTGTGAGACAAAAATAATTTGAGACAAAATTTTATATTTAAGACAAAAACAATTTGAGACAAAAATATTTAAGACAAAAACAATTTGAGACAAAAAAATTTAAGACAAAAGTATTTAAGACAAAATTTTATATTTAAGACAAAACGAGTTTGAGACAAAAATATTTTAAGACAAAACTTTATATTTAAGACAAAAGCAGTTTGAGACAAATATATTTTAAGACAAAAGAAATTTGAGACAAAAAATATTTTAAGACGAAATTTTAGATTTAAGACAAAAGCACTTTGAGACAAATATATTTAAGACAGAACTTTATATTTAAGACAATGGCAACTTAAGAAAATGACAATTAAGACGAAACCCATTTAATATAGTTAGCAATTAAGACAAAATCATTAGCATTGGGAAGTTTGCATTGAAATATCCATGAGTGGATAGTGGATAAAATTATATTTTTTATTTTTGAAAATCGATATTCAAACCACATGAAATTTAATCATGTCATATAATTTATTTCTTTTATATTATATTTTTCTTTTTTCATTAAACCACATTCTAAAAATTTAATAAAAAAATAGATAAAAAAATATTATTTTTTGGTTAGCAACTCAAGGGGATTTGAACTTTGAATCTCGTGTTTTAACCATAGCTGCTCCAACATTAATATTCTTGGGCATATTATGTTTTTTCCTGCTAACCGCTCCAAATATATACAACCTCTAAGAACTAGTAGGGTCCAAGGAAAAGAGCTACAAGTTTCCCAAATCCGATCTACATTTCATGGACAATCACATTTCCCCCAAATTTCCTCCACATATTTGCCTTGGTGTATTGGAGTTTGAAAAATACATAGGATGCCACAAGTAATCCTAATCATAAGACTCAACTTTCCTAATGACTAGGAGGCCTCACAAATAAAAAAACATCTTAACTTATAATGCCTAAAATTACTAAAATTTCCTATCCCAAATATGAAATTAGAAATTCTACAAAATTATAGGGCAACAAGGAAACCAACTTCCTCTTCCAAAAATCTCTAAGACCTTATGGAGGACAAATACAAATTTTGAAATAAATTGTTGAATTTATGCTCTTGCAACAATAGCTACCAATGTATCCTTGTAGGCCACCCCCTTTAACAATAGTAATACCAATGTCCTTTACCAGCTAGAAGGAACTCCTTACATAATTCTCTCTTAGATCCCCTTAACCCATTGCAATGATTGTCTTTGATGCCTACCTAGTTGCAAGCACATTAAGAAGCAATGTAGCATATTGTTGGTTGAGGATTTCGATAAGTATGTGATTTTGTTTACATCTTCCGATTGTCCCATATGTGAATATGTAAAATCTTAGATGCATGTCGCCCTGACACTATAACATGACTTAGTATTTCCTATCATACCATGTCACTCCCTCCTCGAGACACCTAGAACTCTCTAACACTCCCTGTCACACACTCTTATTCATTCATTTATGAATTTTTACCTAGTGCACCTCTGTTATGTTTTCCTGGCACTCCCTAACACTCCTTAGCACACATTGGCACACCTAGGCACTTGGAACAACTTTATATGCTTCCCTAGCACTCTAACATGCCTTGGTACTTCCTAGAATACTGTGTCACTCCCTTCTTAACACACCTGGAGCTGGCTTATACTTCATTTCCATGCATTTTAAAATAGTGCCCCCTTGTGTTTCCCTGACACTTGGCCCTCACACTCCCTAGCATGTGTTCATGCCACACCCTGGCACCTACCACATCTTGGCATGCTTATCATGCCTTGGAACTACCTATCATGTCTTAGTACTTCTAGGAATTCCCTGACACACCTTGGTATTCCTTAGCTTTCATGTCGTCATAGATAAGCTTGCCTTTTTTGTGACTTGGGAACCCAACCAAGTCATTGGAAAATCGATGTTGTGCCCAGCCCAAAGTTTCCCTTTGTCTGAAACTACTTTGTCCAACCCTTTATGTAACCATAGGCTTACCTCCTAAAAGTCTTATTTTGACCTTCCCCTAACACACTTTATCCTTGAGACACTTGGAATTCGTTGACACTACTTGGCACACACTCTTATTCGTTCATTTCCATGCATTTTGACCTAGTTCTCCCCTGTAATGTCCTGGCACTCCCTAACAGTCCTCAACATCCATTGACACTTTCTGGCATGTTTTAGCATGCCTTTTCATTCCTTGGCATGCATTGACACTCCTTAGTTATCATGCCCTCACAATTACCCTTACTTGTTTGGAACTTGGGAACCCAACCAAGTCTTGCCTTGAATATAACAACTTGACCAAGTTACGGTTACTACAACTAGATTGTGCCTTGTTCACCTAAGAATTGACTATAACCCCTCACCCATTTAACCCCCTAAACGCTAAAACCCTACCCCATTTAACCCCCTAAACCCCTAACCCCTAACCCCTTAAACCCTAATTCCCGACCCCTGACCCATTTAACCCCCTAAACCCCTAAAACCCTAACCCATTTAACCCCCAAACCCTAACCCCTAACCCCTAAAATACTTAACTGCTAAATCCATAGCCCCCTAAACCTCTAATCCCATAACCCATTTAACCCCCTAAACATCTAACCCCTTAACCCCTTAACCCCTAACCCCTAAAATCCTTAACTGCTAAATCCCCTAACCCCCTAAACCTCTAAACCCCTAAACCCATTTAACCCTGTAAACCCTAAACGTCTAACCCTTAACCCCTAACCCCTTAAGCCCTAATTCCCAACCCCTAACCCATTTAACCCCCTAAACCCCTAAAACCCTAACCCATTTAACCCCTAAACCCTAAACCTCTAAACCCTTAAACCCCTAAACCACTAACACCTAAACCCCTAATCCCTTAACCCCTAAACCCCTAAACCATTAACGCTTAACCATTAACCCAACCCCTAAACCCTTAAACCGTTAACGCTTAACCATTAACCCATTAACCCCTCAACCCTAACCCCTAAAATCCTTAACTGCTAAATTCACTAAGCCCTAAGCCCCTAATCCCTAATCCCTTAACCACTAGCTCATTATTCACCTAACCCCTAACTGCGCTTAAATCCCCTAACACCTAAGCCCCCAATCCCTAATCCCTTAACCAATAACTCATTATTCCTCTAACCCCTAAATGTGCCTAAATCCCCTAACCCCTAACCCCCCAATCCATAACCCCTTAACCACTAACTCATTATTCCCCTAACCCCAATCCCTAATCCCTTAAATACTAATTCATTATGCCCCTAACCCTTAAGCCCCCAATCCCTAACCCCTTAACCACTAACGAGAATATACCATAGTGGGCATGCACAAGAAGATACCACAGTGGGCATGCACAAGAAGAAGAACCAAAGAAATCAAATTCAATAAAGGAAGCACAACCACCACTCCAAACTCGCTTCTCTAAAACACATACAACCGCAATAAATCCCACTGAAGCTTACAAATTTATCAAGCCCTAATTAACTTACTAACAAATTCAACAAGCCAACATGCTACAATTTTTTGAGTCACCCCCAAATCAATTAGTAATTATTGCATGAATGTACATTTGTTTGTAGTTTTATTTAAAAGGTTGAAATTCTCTCAAGAGCGTATAGAATATATCCAAAAGTTAAAAAAATGGAAATTTTGCTTACCTCCACAAGGTATCATCACACCTGGATAGGTGAAAACATACAAGTCTAAATCTTCTACCTCTAAGTCTCAATGGCACTTCAACATGTCAATAACATACTTGCAACAATGCTTAATGAGTTTTGTCTATTGGCTAAAGAGATGTACATCCATCCATCCAAAAATAAACATCTCAATCAATCCAACACCATAAATTGTGCTAAATAGTTCATCATGTTATTTCAAATATTACAATATTTTCTTATATTAGCTCACATATTCCTTGAATATTTGAAAGCCAAACTACCTTAGCACAATATACCAGAAAGACTTGTACTCTAAAAGACAAAAAAAGACAACAAACTAAAATAGGAACTTTAACTCTAATCCAGACACTTCATTCTGAACAACATGATATCTAATGAAGATGATATGTGGAAAAAAAGGCTTCATATATTGTCTATCACATGTCAAACCGAGTGAACAAACACATGCATAGAAAACATCAGAAATAGGGTTCACAGATCGACTTGTATTATATGGTTTCAAACCCTTCTTGTCTCCTTCAAGGGGGTTTCTGGAGGTCTTAAAAAAGACTTCCTTTTGCTAACCAAATGGATTTTTTCTTTCACACATGTATGGAAACGTACTTTCCAAATCATATTGTAATAGATTCATAATGTGATATTATTGGTATTAACTACACCTTATTTGGAGACATCATTTTTATTGTAGGGGTTGGTACCTTTCTATTGGATGTGGTTGGTGATGTGAAGACTACTCAACCTCTAGTAAAGATTCATACTAACTCTAACAAGCTTATGGATGCTTTTTTACAAAGGGAGACCCCTCTAAGCTTAACTCATTGGATTCTTTTTTTGTTCATGCTAATTATTGTTCTCAACTTTCCTTCTCCAAGGGGTTGAGACTATTTGCTTCATTTATTTTACATGGCCCAGTGAAAGAAGAAGAATGGACATTGTCTCCACATCTTTTCCATTTCGCTAAGTTACAAATAAAAAGAGTCAAATTCTATAGCCAATAGACTAATAGCCTCTTGATACACCTTTAGTGAGCTATGCATAGCTCTCACCTATCACTGTAGCTCAATGAAATGACATCTAATAGCTCCAAGACACCATTATAAATGGAGTAGTTGTGAAGTTGTTGTTAAATGATTGCCTCCAAATGTTCAATTCTCATGAATTTTGGGGGAGGGGGGTCTTTTGGTGTATTGAGCGGGGCAAGGGGACATAAGGGTAGCATGGATGGGTAGAAGTGAGAGGTTCGAGCATGGTTTACTGAGATCTATAATCCTAACATTAGAGAATGAGAAGGAGCCTTAGGGCCTTATGGCATAGGGGCCAGGGGACCTATAGGTAAGGCAATGAGAGAAATTGATAGGGGAACCCCCAATAGTTGTGACAAGGGGATTAGGGGCCACATTATCACAACCCATACACACTTAACCCATAACCACTAAAGTCCCTATCCCTTTAACCCCAAAGCCACAATCCCTTAATCCCTACACCCATAACTCATAACAAATTAACCCCTTGATCCCTTAAACCCAAAGCCATTAACCCCTTAACCCCTAACCACTAACTTATAATCCTTGAACCCCATAAACCCTAATCCCATATCCTCTTAAACCTTGACCCTTAACCCATAACCCCTAACCCCTAAACTCATTAACCCCTAACCCCTTAACCTTCTGACACCTAAATAACATAACCCTTAGGCACTTAACCCCTAAATCCCCTGACATGTAAGCCCTCGATGGTTAATATTAACCCCTAAATCCCTTAACCACTAAGCCATTAACCTCTAACCCTTAAACCCCCTATACCTCAACCCCCTAACCTCTAAATCCCATAAGCCCTAACCCTTTACCATTTACCCTTAACCCCTTGCTCCTAAACCCTTAAACCCATTAACTCCTAGAACCCCTTATCCTTTATCCCAAACCAGAGGTGCTCCAATGCTAATATTCTTGGGCATATTATGCTTTTTCCTGCTAACCGCTCCAAATACAACCTCTAAGAACTAGTAGGGTCCAAGGAAAAGAGCTACAAGTTCCCCAAATCCGATCTACATTTCATGGACAATCACATTTCCCCCAAATGTCCTCCACATATTTGCCTTGGTGTATTGGAGTTTGAAAAATACATAGGATGCCACAAGTAATCCTAATCATAAGGCTCAACTTTCCTAATGACTAGGAGGCCTTAAAAATAAAAAAACATATTAACTTATGCCTAAAATTACTAAAATTTCCTATCCCAAATATGAAATTAGAAATTCTACAAAATTATAGGGCAACAAGGAAACCAACTTCCTCTTCTAAAAATCTCTAAGACCTTATGGAGGACAAATACAAATTTTGAAATAAATTGTTGAAATTATGCTCTTGCATCAATAGCTACCAATGTATCCTTGTAGGCCACCCCCTTTAACGATAGTAATACCAATGGACTTTACCTAGAAGGAACTCCTTACATAATTCTCTTTTAGATCCCCTTAACCCATTGTAATGATTGTCATTGATGCCTACCTAGTTGAAAGCACATTAAGAAGCAATGTAGCATATTCCTGGTTGAGGATTTCGATAAGTATGTGACTTTGTTGACATCTTGTGACTGTCCCATATGTGAATATATAAAATCATTTTTTTTGTACCAGTTTAAGGATTGATACCATCAAGTGTGTGCGCTAACATGGATGGAACACTAACTGCATGTTGTATATATTGTAATGTAAATGAATAATCTCTTTTGGAAAAGGCTCCACTCATAATGCCATTTCGCAAATGCTTGCACTCAGTAATCGTGGTCAGATTTTAAGATGCCATGTTCTCGTAAGGGTAAACCTACCTATCCATCTCTTTAAACACACACATCACACATGTTGGCTTGATCTTGTGCTTGTTGTGGGGAAAATGTTGTTGTAGTGGAACCCCCAAATTAGATTTATTTGGGTTGACCCTGATTTGAAGGGTAGATTTATAAAGGTTCTGCACAGTACATATAAAAAAAATATTTTGGGTTCTCTATAAATTTCCTGAGAGAAACTCCCCAACACAACAAGTAGAATACTTTTTGCAGTCAAAGAGATTAACTGTTGCTAGTCCTTTTTCAGAACTAGTACAAACTATAGACAATCCAAAATGCCTCATTTTTGGGCTATCAATACAGTATCCATTTAAATAGACACAAGCATAGGTTAATAATAGATAACTAACACAATCTCAATGAAATACTGTGAGTATAGAGAGCCACAATTATATATCTGATCTAGTCGAAAATGGATTGATATCTTCCTCAATGTGGACTGCCAGCTTGTTTTCCACTTCTTCAATCAGGTCATGGTTGTCTTGGATGCCCTTGTGATAGTATGAAACTACCAAATAAAATGCCATCAGCTTTATCCTAGTGACCTCCATTTCTTTGTTCAGTTCTTTCAGGCCCTTCTTGTTTCTGATTTCTTTCTTCCAATTTATAAACACATACAAAAAGGCATTGACAGACCTCTTGCTTTAATGCAATGGCCAGAACATAAATAATTCTCCATGGACAAAAATTCTCGAGGTCCTGCAATGGCTACAACGTAAATACTTCTCTAATGGCTACAATTTAAATGCTCCCTTGTGTTTCCCTGACAATCCCTAACACTTCCTAGCACATATTGGCACACCCTGGCACCTGGCACATCTTGGATGCATATCGCCCTGACACTATAACATGACTTAGTACTGACTATCATACCGTGTCACTCCCTCCTCGAGACACCTAGTGTAGAAATTATGTAACTAATGTGTTATATATCATAGATTCTCCCGATATCACACTATTTAAATTTATGCAAAATACAGAATCATTCCACCATTGATCATTTGTGGAAATTCAAAACTAGATCGCAATGCATACACATGAAGCAATAAAAATCAACACACATAACACAATTGTTTAACGGGAAAGCCTGAAGCTGAAAACCCCAACTATCTGTATAATATATGTCATAGAGATCATGTAACAATCCTCATACAAAGTTGAACATATCAAGCTCTCAGTACAATACAATCGCTACACACTATCATGAAGAAAACTACAAATCTATGCACCGATTTCTTACCTCCTGATAGCCTGCCTCTACTGCGCAATCCTTGCTGAAGAATAGCTCTGAATGACTTCAAATTACCCTTGCCTTGACTGCGCAATCCTGATTGGCATCTCCAATGGATGTGTGATGCATTGGATGCATCAACATAGTCACAACTGATAGTCACACTGCCCTTTCACCTATCTCTCCACTGAGTCTCCATTGGAACTCCCATGCAAGTAGTTAACTGTTGTCTCTCTTCAGTTGATTAATGAGTTATTATTTGTGAATTAATTTAACTAATTAATTCACTCCACTCCCACTAATGTATCAATCTGTTAGAAATAGACACAATTAGTTCAATTGAGTTTAACTCCAAGGATGTAGTTAAATTGAAACAAACTCCATGAACTACTTCACCAACTCCATCATAACTCTGCCACTTGAGTCCTGACTTGAGTCCTCCATGCATGAACACCAGTAAACCCTAGGAATTGCGTAATTCCTTTAGCTAGCTGATCTACCACACCTGTTAACTGAAATTAAGTGCTCCAAGAGAATAAGTTGTTATTTAGGGTCTAATTATTATTAAGAGCTAATAATAATCGACACTTCTATTTTTAGATCAGTGATCTATAAATAGACTTCGCCCAATATGTCTAAAAATAGAAATCCATCTATTTTTCCAACTTGACCAACCATCCACAAATATCATCCTGCAACTTTTGAAATATGGTCTCCATGTCTAAAAATAGACTTGCGCCAAAAATAGCCCGCGGGCCCACTTAGTGAAGGAGACTCTTTTCACTAAGCTCATCATCTTGTTGAATCTCAACACCTAGAACTCACTAACACTCCCTGTCACACACTCTTATTCATTCATTTATTAATTTTGACCTAGTGCTATGTTATGTTTTCCTAGCACTCCCTAACACTCCTTAGCATGCATTGACACACCTTGGCACTTGGAACATCTTTGTATGCTTCCCTAGCACTCTAACATGCCTTGGCAGTTCCTAGAATACTGTGTCACTCCCTTCTTAGCACACCTGGAACTGGTTGATACTTCATTTCCATGAATTTTAAACTAGTGCTCCCTTGTGTTTCCTTGACACTTGGCCCTCACACTCCCTAGCATGTATTCATGCCACACCCTAGCACCTGCCACATCTTGGCATGCCTATCATGCCTTGGAACTGCCTAACATGTGTTAGTACTTCTAGGAATTCCCTGACACACCTTGGTATTCCTTAGCTTTCATGCCGTCATAGATAACCTTACTTTTTTTGCGACTTGGGAACCCAACCAAGTCATTGGAAAATAAATGTTGTGCCCAACCCAAAGTTTCCCTTTGTCTGAAACTATTTTGTGCAAACCTTTATGTAACCATAGGCTTACCTCCTAAAATTCTTATTTTGGCCTTCCCCTAACACACTTTATCCTTGAGACACTTGAATTTCGTTGACACTACTTGGCACACACTCTTATTCGTTCATTTCCATGCATTTTGACCTAGTTCTCCCTTGCAATGTCCTGGAACTCCCTAACACTCCTCAACATCCATTGACACTTTCTAGCATGTGTTAGCATGCCTTTTCATTCCTTGGCACACACTGACACTCCTTAGTTCTCATGCCCTCACAATTACCCTTACTTTTTTGGAACTTGGGATCCCAACCAAGTCTTGCCTTGACTATAACAACTTAACCAAGTTATTGTTACTACAACTATATTATGCCTTGTTTACCTAATAAATGGCTATAACCCCTCACCCATTTAACCCTGTAAACCCTAAACCCCTAACCCATTTAACCCCTTAAACCCTAAACCTCTAAACCTTTAACCCCTAACCCCTTAAAACCTAATTCCCGACCCTAACCCATTTAACCCCTTAAACCCCTAAAAACCTAACCCATTTAACCCCCAAACCCTAACCCCTAAAACCTAACCCCTAACCCCTTTAACCCCTAACCGCTAAAATCCTTAACTACTAAATCCCCTAACCCCCTAAACCTTTAAACCCCTAACCCATTTAACAACCTAAACATCTAACCCTTAACCCCTTAACCCCTAACCCCTAAAATCCTTAACTGCTAAATCCCCTAACCCCCTAAACCTCTAAACCCCTAAACCCATTTAACCTCGTAAACCCTAAACATCTAACCCTTAACCCTGTAAGCCCCAATTCCCAAACCGTAACACATTTAACCCCCTAAACCCCTAAAACCCTAACCCATTTAACCCCCAAAACCCTAAACCTCTAAAACCTTAAACCCCTAAACCACTAACACTTAAACCCCTAACCGCTTAACCCCTTAACCCCTAAATTGTTAACGCTTCACAATTAACCCATTAACCCCTCACCCCTAACCCCTAAAATCCTTAACTTATAAATCCCCTAAGTCCTTAATCCCTAATCCCTTAACCACTAGCTCATTATTCACCTAACCCCTAACTGCGCCTAAATCCCCTAACCCCTAAGCCCCCAATCCCTAATCCCTTAACCACTAACTCATTATTCCCCTAACCCCTAAATGTGCCTAAATCCCCTAACCCCTAACCCCCCAATCCATAACCCCTTAACCACTAACTCATTATTCCCCTAACCCAAATCCCTAATCCCTTAAATACTAACTCATTATGCCCCTAACCCTTAAATGCGCCTAAATCCCCTAACCCTTAAGCCCCCAATCCCTAACCCCTTAACCACTAACACATTATTCCCCTAAACCCTAAACCTCTAACCCCTAAGCCCCTATTCCCCTAACCCCTTATTATACCAGGCTCGTGGTGCTTTCTTGAGGCCATACAAGGATTTTACCGCTTGCATGCTTTATGTTCCTAACCCTTCAAAAAAAATCCTTCTAGTTGGGACACAAAAACATTCTCTTTCATATCTCCATTCAAGAAAGCAGTTTTTACATCCATTTGATGGAATTTCCAACTTTTTGAGTTTCTAGGGCAAAGAATGTCCATATGGTATCCCATTTTGCTATGGGGGAAAAAGTATTCTCATAATAGACCCCTTCTTTTTGTGTAAAACCTTTTTCCACAAGCCTAGATTTATTCTTTTCAAGTGAGCCATCTGCTTTATACTTGTTTTTGAAAAATGTTAGCGCTTAATTTAGCAAGGGTCCTAGGAGGGGTTCCAAAGGGACTACTACTAGATCAAGTGGAAACAATGGGACAAGGACCCATTGTCACCTCATTCAATTTCCCTTGCTCTTTATGAACTTTCATTGATGGGAGTAGTCTCGATATAGGGAAATTACTAGAATGATGAGACCAATAATGATGCACAATGTGATTTCCAATGCCCATTCAAAGAAGAGGATTAGATAATAGGTTCCCTACTTTAGAAGCAAAAGAAGGACTCTCCAAGAAAGGCTTGAGGGAAAGATGACCTCGGGTTTAGGAATATTAAAAAATGATGAATGCCTAAGATCAAAACTTCCAAAATCCCTCACTTGTGATTGACGTGTTTATACTAGGCTTCAAAGTGAGGCAAGGAAAGATTCAATTAAAGTGTGAGCTTTGGGAGAATCTAGGGTGACTTTCCATGAATTTTTTTTTTGAGAGAAATACTATAAGAGACCAAGGTTTGGGAGATATATCATGGTAAAGGCTCATCCAATGATCATTTAGAGTTAAGATAATAGGTTTTGAATGATGAACTACAAAGTGAAAACCTTCAAGAAATCCTCAAGTCAAAGGAGCATCAAGGGTTCCCTCTTGGTGTGATAGTTAGGGCATCAATTTATTTGAAATTCCACCATCGTATTTTTTTCAAAATTGGAGGATGCCCTAGAGCTCTAATTCCACCATCCCCCTAACCCCCTAAACCTCTAAACGCCTAACCCATTTAACCCCCCTAAACCTCTAACCCCTTAACCTCTACCCATCTAACCCCCCTTCAACCCACTAACAATATGTGGATGACACTCTTCTTATGAGCTCTCCCTCGATCAAAGAATCCCTTTCCCGGAAAAACAAAGAAAACACCGAATGGAGGGAATTACTCGAGGCCCCTGAATGGGTCCCGAAAAAAATCACTCTCGGGATTGGACTAACCTAGATGATGAACTAAGGAAAAGGAATATTCGAAGGGACGATCGACTGGGCAAGCTAAGATGGGGCTCTAATGTGGCTGCCACTTCAACATAAAATAATCCTACGGCCTCTTATCTAACTCCACTCACATCCCCCTCAAGATATATGGTGTGTCCATCCCTTTCACATCGCCAAACTTTTTGCACGTTCCCGAACCTCGGACAGACAAGTGAACTCACGCAGCCATTTCGGGTGACATATTTTGGATGATTTACCGACCAACCGATTTTAAGATGTATAAAAATATAGGTGAAAAAAAATATGAAATGTTTTATAAAAAATTCAAATAAAAATATGGATTGATTAGAAGATTTGGGATGAGGCTAAGGAATGCCGCATAATAAAGACTCTAAGGGCACATTGGTTGCCCGAATATATGGTAGTTGTTCTTTTCCTTTATTTTTTAAGCATCCCGCATAGATAAATGTTATGAGGAATTATGAGGTGATATGGATAAATGTGATATATTTATATAACTTAAAGGTATTAATTTATAATAAGTATTAAATCACTCAAATTTTTATTTATTTTATTTTATTATATGTTTTATAGTGATAAAATAAAATAAAAATATAAAAAAAATAAATGAATTATATTTTTAATTAAAATTATTAGTATTAGTAAAGGCTCCTTCTAGGTCTCTAGATTTCTCTACCTCTTCAGTGATTGAGAGGTTCCATTGAGCTCGCAGCTCGGATGAGAGATTTGTGTAGTGGTCCGACTTGTCTAAGGTCGATTCCTTGAAATTTTATCTTGCAACCGAGCTCTTCCATCAAGGTCCGGACATGTTAGGGAAGAATCATTTGATTGTGTGCAAGCTTTGAAACATTATGGAGGAAATTAACTAAGGATGTGATTATGTGAGCAAGGTGCAAATCAATAACTTGTTGTTCGAAATGGTTATTGGTCTACATTGGTTTCTCGTGGCTTTCACGAGAGAATTTGTTATCTTTATTTCTCTCTGCGTGCTCTTCATTCAGCCCTTTGTTAGTCATTGGTGTTATCTCGTGGCGATTCGTAGTCAACCACTCATTATTTTGGCAAGAAATTGGGAATTTGAAATTGAACTAGTTAGTGATAGAGTATGCAATTGGAAAGTCCCAATGATGGACAATACCATTTGTGAAGGTGGAGCAAGGATCCTCAAAGTTCCCCCTCGACCTACACCTTCCTATAGCATAAACTCTCACTCAATATAAACAACAACAATAGATATATATGGTTACTAAAGGAAAACAAGAAGTTATTACAAAGGGGCCACCATAGTGAACTATTTCTAGTAGGTTGGAACTTCATAATAAGAAAAAAAATAGATATCATGGAGTAGTGCCACAATGTTTTGTTGACTTGTTGCTCATACATTTAATGCACTATTGTGAGTATTACATGCTAAAATAACGCATATTTTAGAAGACATGTGCCTCACTAAAGATACTTTTAAACACAATTGTCAATTAAAGGGAAAACATTAGCTACAAAGTGTTTTGAGGAGATGTGTGCTTTCAACAAACCTAGTTTTGAAAGAGAGAAAATTCACTAGAGAGAAATTGTGACATCCAAAATGATCTAGCACATAAGCCTTTAACCCACAATTTGATCCTCTTCTATTTCATCAATTTCATTCTCTATCTTCATATTCTCGTTCTATAAAGGAGAGGTGAAAGTCCTCATTCTAGAGGGTAGCTTTACTACATAGGTGTCAAGAGCTTCTCATCATCCGCCCTCATCCATTTCATACTTGAGAGCACTCCCACTACATGCACTTGATAGGGTAGCCCATGGTATAGTGTCTCTATGATTTACTTTCCGACACTTCATTCACATATCAAATGAATTATAATATACTTATTTTATAGCTCTTTGATTTCATGTGTTTGTTTTGTATATGTTATCATGCTACAAGGATTATGTTGTCATTACAATGCACTTATTTGAATGTTACTTTCATATTGGATGGATATTCTTTGCCACTTTTCCATATAATCACGGGAATTTTAATTAGGAAATTCATCACTACCCTCTATAATTTAATTTGTACTCAAAGACATCATTGTATATTGGATTATTTTTAGACTTACATCGACACAAATATCTTAAAATAATTCTTATGAATAAAAAATAAATAGTAATAATCCTCATTAATTAATAAAGTTACTTAACTATTGATAAAAAAGACTAAAAGATGAAACAATAACAACAATTATATCACTAGCATATAAAGATACTTTAAAACATTTTTTTTAAAGCAAACTAATATTTTGTTTTAAAATCCTAAATTATCATCTCGAATTATTTTAATTTAAAAATTAAAACTTTTTAATGGTCTTAAATTAAAAATTAACACACAATTCATTCAGAAATTAACACAATTCATTCAAAGAGCGACAAAATTATGAAAACGAGGAAAAACAAACAAATTCATTCATTTCATTTATTGCGGCCAAGTCTTAATCCAACATAAAAGAGGTCACATGTATAACACTCGTGTTGAGTCTCAAAAAATGTTCTCCATATTCATACATATTTCCATTATGTCATAACCATTTAGCTCTTATTTCATAACCATTTGACCTAAAACCCTACATCAAGTAACCATTTTCATAAATATATGGGTTAGGATCCTTGTTTTCCAAAGTTATTTATTTTATGTATTTTAAGTGAATTTATGATTAGAAACTAGAAAATTAACATAGTTTCATATATCTATATATGTGTTATGAGTTTTGTGACATGTGTAGGTCAAAAGAAGACTTCTAGAAGACCCTTATGTGGCACTCTAAGGCCAAATTCGAATTTGGTTGGAGAAGATTATGGGATCAAGAGGATATGTGTCTCACTTCCTTGTTGTATTGAAACTCTAAGAGGATATGTGTCTCATTCCTCAAGTTGTGTTAAAACTCTAGAAAGACATGTGTCTTATCATTTCCTATTTTGATTGTAACTCTAGAGATGGAGGGAGAGATTCATGGACTCCCATTAATGAGATGTCTCCTCATATTTTGTATAAATAGGAGAAGCTTTCTCCTATCATAGGTAATGAGGAAGTAATGAAAAAGTAGTAGAGAAGTCTTTTGTAACAAAGTTCAAGATGGAATGGGATGTAGATTTGTGAGTTCTTTTTAATAGAGAAATCCAGTTCTTTGATGCTGTTTTGATTACAACTTTAAGGAGTCAAGGACTTCACCAAATTGGTAGCAGAGGGGCCCTCGCTATCCAAGGAGGCTTTTACATGTTTTTCTAGATAAGTTGCTTTCAATTCTGTTTTTGTCATATTTCCTTACTTAGATTGCTTTCTCGAAATCATAGCTTTTAGCATAATTTTTCATGGCGTCTCGGGCATTTGCATATCTTTTGACTAATGACATGGAATCAATATTGTTCTCATTGTTAATTTATTTTTTTCTTAATTTTTTGTTTAATTCGGTATTGCTTTGTTTATTTCAGTCTTGCACATTTGCTTCGTAGTTAGATTTAGATATATTAAATTGCTCATGTCATTTTCGAGCTACTTTCAAAGCCACAATTTGGGATCGATGGTGAGGGATTGTATTATGAAATGTGTAGTTTGATATTAGTTTCCTTTCGCAAATTTAGATATATTAAACTCGCTCATAACATCTTCGACTTGCCTCCGAAAGCCACACTTTGGGATCGATGGTGAGGGATTGTATTATGAAATGTGTAGTTTGATATTAGTTTCCTTTTCCGTAAGTTAGATATATTAAATTTCTCATAACATCTTCGGGCTGTCTCCGAAAGCCACAACTGATCGATGGTGAGGGATTGAATTATGGATGTGTAGTTTGATATTAGTTTCCTTTTCGCAAGTTAGAAATATTAAATTGTGCATGACATCTTCGAGCTACCTCCGAAAGCCACAAACTGGATCGATGGTGAGGGATTGAATTATGAATGTGTGGTTTGATATTAATTTACTTTCGCAAGTTAGATATCGATTACTCAAGTTGTTTATGGTTACTTCCGAAAATCATAGGCTGGACTAATGATGAGGGATCGAAGACAAGTTGATGTAATTTGATTTAGATTTACTTTATTGCAACTTTTGGATTTCTTTCAAAGATAGTTTCTTTTGTGTTTAGACAGACAGTAAGAATAGTTTGGTTTCATGCTCACTAGTTCAACTGCTTTTGATTTATTAGATTAGCGGCACCTTTTTTCATTTCGGTAGCACATTTTCATTTCCTTTCAAGTTTTGTCATTGTATGTTTCAAATTCCTTTTTCAGTTTCAAGTTGGTAAATCATTATAAAGGACATCATTGCCTTGAATATCCATAACCATACTTGTCTTTTAGAATTTCATAAAAATCCAAAAACGACAAAAAGTAAGAGATAGGTTATCTCGCACATATAGTGCGCCACACTTCGTCAGCTTACGAATCCCTGGTTGATAATTTATGTTAGCAATTTAGGACACACTAAATTTACCAAACAACTCCCATGAGATCGTAAGTCATCTGGATCAAGGCGGTAGAGATAACTTAGGCCCAGCGCATGTTCATTTGTCACCGCAGCCGCTTTGAAACATTTTGTTTCTCCTCTACTATTTTAACCAATCCCTCGCTTTACTCTCGATCCTTTCACTTTCTCTGCAACAAATATTTTCCCGGCGGATAGAATCCTTCGAGGCAAAAGTCCATATTCATTTAGTATATCTTCTCTCTGTGTTGAATGCAATGGCCATGAAGCGGGTGAGCTGTGGATGCATATCGGACGAGGCCCTGGAGTGCGTTATGGGCCACCTGGAGGATCCGAGAGACTATGGCTCAGTCTCTCTGGTATGCAAGAAGTGGTACGACGTGGATGCCTTCACAAGAAAGCATGTGACCGTGGCTTTTTTCTACTCGATACACGCCAGCGACCTCACCCATAGGTTTACCAGCCCATAGTCCCTTACGGTGAAGGGGAAACCCAGGGCGGCCATGTATAATCTACTCCCTGATGATTGGGGGGGTTATGCCAAGCCCTGGATAGACCAAATCTCCTTCACCTGTCTTTGCCTCAAGGCTCTCCATCTGCGCAGAATGATTGTTACCGATGATGATCTTGCCACTCTCATCAGGGGCCGAGGTCACATGTTGCAGGAGCTCAAACTCGAGAAGTGCTTCGGGTTCTCTATGAGGGGGCTTGAGGAAGTGGCTCATGGTTGCAGGGTATGTGGGTGTTGAATTTTTTGCGTTTCAAAGCTCGAGGCTTGAATGCAATTATGTGTCAAGGATTTTCAATTATTGCAGTTGACCTGCTCTGGATCTTGGTTATAAGTGATCTAGACACTTTCCCAGTCACTTTCCCTTGGTGAACAACATAAGTCCATTAGTTGGGCTCTACTGGCCAAATGTTTAGTTAGTTAAGCTAGAGAATATATATAAATCTGAAGTCCAATATGTTAGTCCTGCAACAGTTGATAGCAATGCTAAGCTAAGCTTTTCATTGTTTACAAGGGTTTCGGTGAAGAGGAGTACATATATCTGAAGCCCAATAAGTTTGTGTCTGCTAACGCTTGACCTCGCTACTAGTTTTAAGTTTTTCAGCAGCTTGCTTTAATTGTATGCATCTAAATTGGGTATTTAGATTTAGAAAACTAATATATTCGCTGATTACATGGGTTTTACTGAAGAGGATTATATATCTCTGAAACCTAATAATTTTGTGCTATAACATTTGACCTGCAAAGCTTTTAAGCTAAGCTATTGGTTTGTTAGATCGGTTTAACGAAAGAGGAGTATGTATATCTGAAGCTCAATAAGTTTGTGTTGCAACAATTGACCTGCTACTAGCTATAAGCTATTTAGTAGCTTGCTTTAATCACATCTTAATTGAGTGTTCAGATCTACAGAACTAAGCTATTCGCTGTTTACATGGGTTTGATTGAAGAGGAGCATATGCCTCTCAAGCTTAATAAGTTTGTGCTATGATATTTGACTTGCAATAATTTTTTGTTGTAACAGTTGACCTGCAAAGCTAAGCTAAGCTATTCATTGGTTACAAACTTACATGGGTTTGGCCGGAGAGGAGTACATGTCTCTGAAGCCAAATAAGTTTGTTCTGCAATAGTTGACCTGCTACCATCTATAAGCTATTTAGCTATTGGCTTTACATGTAGGCAACTAAATTGGGTAGGTAGATTTTGAAAACTAAGCTATTCGTTGATTATACGACTAAAGAGGAGAAGATGACTCTAAAGCCCTCTAATTCGATGCATTGGTTGACCGACAAAGCTAAGCTATAAGTTATTTGTTGGTTACATGGGTTTGGCTGAAGAGGAGTGTATACCTCTGAACCCCAATAAGTTTGTGTTGCCACAATTGACCTTCTACTAGCTAAGCCATTCAGGAGCTTGCTTTAGTTGTAGGCATCTAAATTGGGTATTTATATTGGCAAACCAAATCCCTGTCATCTTTCCTTCTAATTTCTCACAGTATCAATGTAATTGTAATATGTAAATCCCCACAATAAGCAATGGAGCGCTTACTGCGGTACCAAAACCCAGTTTCAATACTCCAGTGAGATGAATAGAAAAAACCTATGAGTTTGGCTCTACGGGCCACATGTTTGTCAGAGAGTATATATGTCTGAAGCTCAATAAGTTTGTGCAACATTTGAACTGCAAAGCTAAGCTAAGTTATTTGTTGGTTACAGGGATTTGGTTAACCGTTAGAGAGGAGTACATGCCTTTGAAGCCCAATAAGTTTGTGCAACAGTCGACTTG
This sequence comes from Pinus albicaulis, assembly GCA_034641835.2. Classification (NCBI taxonomy): domain Eukaryota; kingdom Viridiplantae; phylum Streptophyta; class Pinopsida; order Pinales; family Pinaceae; genus Pinus; species Pinus albicaulis. The sequence continues at coordinate 129,804 of JAXQQM020077242.1, forward strand.
CAAAGTTAAGCTAAGCTATTTGTTGGTTACATGGTTTTAGCTGAGGGTTATATTTCTGAATCTCAATAAGTTTGCGCTCCAACAGTTGATCTGCTACTAGCTAAGCTTAAGCTTTTTGGCACCTTATTTAAGTTTAGGCATCAAAATTCGGTATTTAGATCTAGAAAACATAATACCTGTGATCTTGACTTCTAAGTTATCGTGGTATGTAATTATAATATGTAAACCTCGCCTCTGAAAGTAATAGAGAGCTTACTTCAGCACTAAAACCCAGTTTCAATACTCCTGTCCAAGAAATGGGGTGTCACTATTAGGAAAAAAATTGGTTTTAAATTTGAACATTGGAAAATAGAGTATCTATTGAAGAACGAGTGTTGTTATGGCCAAGGACAGACCAGTCCTGAGATCTCTGTATAAATAAATTTTTTCTCTTGGTTTTATGAAAAGAGTTGGAAAGTAGGTCAGGATAAATGCAGCAGTTGACATGCTACTAGCAATAGGGTGCAATAGTTGTCATGTTACTGGTTAAGCTATTCAACAACTTGCCTTAATCGTAGGCATCTAAATTGGGTATTTAGATCTAGAAAATCTAATCCCTATCATCTTGCCTTCTCTTAATATCACTGCAATTGTAGCATGTAAAACTCCCCATAGTAAGTAATGGAGTGCTTACTGTAGCACCAAGACCCAGTTTCAATACTCGTCCTCTTCTCCTTGGGATGGTAGTCCACTCAAATCCTCTAGAGTGGCAAGGTGCAAGCTCCAGTGGGGCACACAATTCTTTCCTCTAATATTGGCAGGAAGATAGCTTTTTGTGTGTGAGATTAAATTTTATGGGTTTGAAAATTGAATCTATGGCACTAGGAGGCCATGACCATGTGCACATTATAGGAACCAAGCCCACTTCCATTTTGATTTGTTGGTTGGGATGTGGTCCAGCCATAGATCTGTGGAAGTTTATCACAACTGACCAAGGTTCAGTTCATAGTGCATTCTGTATGGCTCTACCTAAGAATCCCCAGAATGACATGTCCCATGTGATTGACCCCACTCCAGCTAAAAAAAAATGGGGAGTTTCTATTAGAATTTTTTTTATTTTATTTCAAATTATGGAAAGCAGAATATCTTTGAAGAATAATTTTCATTATGGCCAAGGACAGACAAGCGATGAGATCTCTGTATAAATAAACGTTCTCTCGGCTTTATCTATTTATTTGGAAAGCAGGTTAGGATAAATGCATTGTTTGCTTAGTATAGTGCCTGGAACTGATGATTTTATGTGTGTTTTAATGGTGGTTTTGGCTTTTTAACATCCTTATTTGAGTCCCATGTTTAGTGCTTCCCAAGTTTGGTAAAGTTGCATATATTAGAGCACATGAGATAATTTATATCTGAAATATGAAACTGGCAAATGGACCTGCCCCCAAAGGATAGGCTCAGCCAGTTGCAGGTCTCTAGTTTTATGTTTACCTAGTTCTGTGTTTGGGCGTCAGACATGGTAACCAGGCCCTACCATTGCTTTACTCTGTGACACTTCCCTGTAAAACTATTCCAAGAAATTTCAATCATTCGTAGTGAATTTGGCAGGGGTCGGATGTCACGCTCCTGTTTGTAATGACGTGAGAGATGATAATCCCTTTCCTGAGGGTTCTTGGTCCAAAAGAGAACTGGTCAAATACACATGGAGTTTGTATTTTTTTTTAATGTTTTTATTCTTTCGTACCAAAGTCTTTATCTAGTTTAGTTTAAAATAGATGTTGTAATGTCTTGTTTTGTTATGTTATTTAAATATTTGTCTAGGTCAAATAACATAAAAATAAAAAATAAAATTGGGTCTAAATAATCAATTTTTGGACATTTTTTTGTCAATGATATTTTTATGTAAGAAGAAATATATATATTAAACTAGCCTAGATCAGTCTTAACTCGTGATGTTTCTTATCAAAGTTCTCAAATGAAATTTTAATCAACATTGTATTTTATTTGTAGGTCTCTTAAGACCTTAATGCTAGACAAGAGTCAAATTGAAGAGGAAAGCGGGGACTGGCTACATGAGCTTGCTCTTAACAATTCTTCTTTGGAAGTGTTGAACTTCTACATGACAACATTAGAAATGATCAATACCAGTGATCTTGAGATAATAGTAACAAACTGCCCCTCATTAAGATCCTTTAAGGTTGGAGACTGTGATATAATGGAGATGAGAGGTGTTCTGAAAAAGGCTACTTCATTGGAGGAGTTTGGTGGTGGGACATTTAACAACAGTGAACAGCATGCGACAGATACCAATATGTCCCAGATGATTACATTTCCTCCAAATTTGACATCATTGCTAGGACTAAACTTCATGATGGAGGCTGAGATGCCTGCTATATTCCCAAGAGCTTCTACCCTTAAGAGATTGGATCTGCAGTACACATTTTTTAGCACAGAAAATCATTGTCAGTTGGCAGGGCTTTGCCCTAATCTTGAATTTCTTGAGGGAAGATCCTAACCCATTGTTTATGTTTTTTTTTCCTTTTCTATTTATTAATGTTAATAGTACATCTCCTTTACAGAACAACTACTTGCACACTCTCATAAACACAAATCTTCCTCCATAGCCCTTCATTAGAAATAACTAATAAGCATTGGAATGTTGGGAATGTTTTAGTCATCCTATATTGTATGGAAATGCCTTAGATGCAGGGGTTCTCTATGTCCATTTATATACTTTCTCTCTATTTTATTTCCTCATTGACTACGTCAAGGCGATTAAAATGAGAACTTAACGTTTGAGTGGCAACATATATTTTGATGATCTAGAATGATAAATAAAACTATGTTTTCAGTATACTTGTATGAGTACTTTGACTCAGTAGAGGCCCTTTTGCCAAACTGATTTTAAATTCTTATAGCTTTTATACAAACTCTGAACTTTATTGGTTCCTGTATTTTGCAGTATCTACTGTATTTACTATTTTGTAGTGTGGAAATTCCTTTTAACATTACAGTCCTCTCATTGACCTTAGAAAAATTATTGGAATAGAAAATGTTAAAGTCAATTTTTTGAACAGATCTACTATTTACATGTAGAGCAGTAATAGGGGAGATGCATTTCTGTATATTTCTAGTGTTTGGACTGAAAATGGTTTTTTTTTTCCATTAAACAAGAAAAAGTAGTGTTGATGTAAAGCACATGTATACAAGAATCCTAATCGTCAGCTCTATAAAAGAAAAGGATGGGCCGAGACAACTATACCATACACCAAAGGCATATTATCAATGTCCTCTGGGCTGTTACAAAACCGAAAAACAAGTCCATCTTTCTAATGGTGTTATTGTCCATTCCAGAGTATATTGGCATCATTGATTACATTAACTTAGATTCCCATGGAAATTGGAGGGTATGTTGACATATTTGAGAGTCGAAATTGAGCACAATATCCCTCAAAAGGAACAGGCAATTGAGCACCATATCCCTCAAAAGGAACATGCATGTAGGCTTTATTCATTGTTGAGACTGAAGATCACTTAATCTTCCCACTGTCATCTTACTATGCGATTAGCAGCAGATATTTCTCTCTGCAGGATATTGCAGAGCCATTGACCACCCTCTTTGCATCAAAGGATAACATATATCAACAAACACAATCCTTTTTCCAAGATGCTCAGCCACTAACTTCATCATTGTTAGCAAATTGCATACATCAATTGAAAAAAGTTCACACTAGAAAAATGAGAGAGAGAATATGAAATGTCATAGCATTACTTTTTGAAAAATTCATTTATGTGAGTACAATAAAAAGTGAAAGAAGGTTCATTTTCAAGCTCATAAAGAACATAAAAGGCATTCTTAAACATGGAATTTTTAACTCCGATTCAATTTTCATATTGCCTATTCCATCCACATAATGTGCTCTTTCATTGCATAGAATCATTGAATATGACCTCAACTTGTAGTTATCAAATTCAAAAAATTAGTAAGTTCTATTAGTTACGTGGTTGGATGCAGCAGAATCAAAATACCAATCACTTGACTTGCCTCGTGTCTGAGAAGAAACAAAGAACACAATTCTTTTTCCTCTTTTTCCACAATGTTTGCGTGCTTTTGTTAAAGTTTTTCATGCTTTAAATTATAGATTCTTTTCCTGCACACAACATTCATATTTCCTATTTTTCCACAGTAGTAACACTTCAAGTTCTTATCTTTACTTAAATCTAAAATGGTAAAGACTCTTTCATTGTTACTTGTTTGTTCCTACCTTTGTTTACCTTTGTACTTCGTACCTTTGTAATTCGCTGCAAAATGTTTTCAAAATGCTACTTTTGTTTTCAAATTGCTTTTCCATCTTTCCTTTTGACCTGTCCAGACCTCAAAATTTGTGTCAGTGGTTTCATTATGATTTTAAGCATTTCTATGAAGTTTTCAAATGAGGAATGGAAAATTTTCTATATCCTCTTCAATTACCTCTCTTCCCATGGCTAATAACGGATTTCTAATATCTTTATACTAAGATTGCCTATATACCTAGTTGAGTAGGCAAAGATACTCATTGAACTAAAGATATAAACTCAGCTGATTTTTAGAGGAAACTTCCAGCCTAACTGAAAAGACAATAAGAATGCGGTCTGGACATTTCCTTATTAGTTCAGTAACCTTGGTCTACATGGGTTACCCTTGGCTACTCGATTGAAAGGTTTCTCTATTTTTTTTAGTTCGGAAGTGGTGAGGTTACATCATGGTTATGGCCAAGAATAACACCTGAATAAGACATGGAATTTAATCAGTAACTTAACATTTAGAAGTGCCTTAACAGCTCAACAGTGCACCCGATCCTTGTCTATTCAAGACCCATGGACGATTGAAAGGCTTCTCCATTGAAATTAGTTTTTTAAGTTTTTAATTGCAACTTATGTTACTTAAGATGTGCACTTAGAGCTACAGTAGGAAGACATACAAGTTACCTGAAGATCCTCTCCCTATGCAAGCTAAGAAGGCTCATATGAACCTGTGGCCCAAGGGGAAAGGAGTCTACATCCTTCTGTGACATATTGACTTTAGCCTTCACATGAACTGCTAGATCACTTTTGAATCCTCTCAATCTCCTATAGCTGTAGCTGTGAATTGTCTCCTTGAAAAGTTGTTGTACGCCTCCTATTCCAAATAGGAGCAATATCAGATTGCCATATTGTATGCCATAAAATTATTTAGTAATCCTTGATCATTCGAGCATTGCTCAAGAAGAGACCTCTCCAACTTCTCTCCAAGCTGGGGGGCGGGGCGGTGAACAGGAAGCTGAATTTCGCTTGTAACCAAAACGTCTTGGCAATTGGACACCTCCATAAGAAACAGCCAACTAGTTCTTCTCTCTAACGTTGAAGACAAATTCTATTGAAAGTATTTGCTTTACTGAGCTTTGTTTTAATTTCTAGACCCTGATAATGACCTGTCTGACCCAAAACCTTTTGTTGAAATGAACTATCCATTTCAACCCGGACACACCAAGCAAGCTATCAGCTTGGACATGCCAAACTATTCTCATACAGCTGGTATCACAACTAGTGAATCTCTTGATACTGTCATTTACCATGACACACACAACAATGAATCTAGGCATCATGCACCATTTACCAATCCTTGACACATGTAGGAGAGAAAATGGGGAGACCATAATTATCTAGATCTGAGCCTTATGTGACACACATAAGCTCAACATCTGCAACAACACCACTACTTCATTGTTGCAATTTTGATTTTACTGTTTAGTAACACCATATACCCCATACTCTGCTACCCCTAGGACTATCCTCATCCACATACCAGGAAATACTTGCAATTCAATACTCCATGCAAGAGATGGCAGCGGATTTAATAAAAACACACAACTCTCAATCCCATGCTTCATCTCAAGTTTTCAATTTTCACCCTGCTATATTCAAGCACAGAGAACACTCATGTAGATGCCAGGAAGACCTCGGGCTTCCTGTGCTTGGTCGGTGGATCGGATTTGCCTGCAGCATTGGCAGCGATAATTGTGATCACAGTCGCCTGGACAGATATGTCTAACCTCATGAGACCCCTGGTGGCTAGACTTTTTTCAGGAATCAGATCATGCAAGACTGGTGAAGAGTGCTCATGCCGCTAACGAAGTGCCATCATACATTCCTATGGATCAAGAGGAGCCAGAAAGCAGTGGCCCAAGATCTTCAGGATCAGTTGTAGAAGCTCCCATGGGAGGGGAATTCTCACACCCTTAAGACTGCAATCTTCCATCCACCCATCTGATGAGGAAAAGTTATGATGATGATGCCTTGCGGGGCTGCCATTTGCAGAGGAAATGTTCCCATGGATACTGAATTTCATTATTCCATCAATTAGGGCTTTGTCAACGGGGCTAATATTTTCTGCAATCTCTTCTTCCTCTTGGCAATTAGAAACAGACAAAGTCCGTCTGCGGTCTATTGTGGATCCGATCATTGAATCTTTGTGCGTAAGCGCAATTCTAGCCAGCACAGCCCTGAACAAAGTGGAAAGTGTTGATCTTGGGCCTAGTGGGCACGAGGGAAATCTTCCTGCTTTAATTTTCTAGTTTGATCCATTGAGGCGGTCATCAAGAAAAAAAATATTTCATATCTCTTCTTTTTATCTTGGTTCAAAATCACTATTCAGTGGAACCAAAGGGTCAAATTATTCACAGAATCAATGAACAGTATGAGAAATGGCCCCACATATCTCTCTCTATAGATAATAATATCCCATCCATATCAGGTGTTATCCATTTCCCATGCCAAAAATATTTGGAAAATACTAACCCAAAAACAATAAGTTGTTACTGTTAGTGATTATAGATAACAAACCTTTCTTATCCATTCCACAGAATAGAAAACTAGAAGTCCTATGGATGAAATTTTAATGTGCAGTTTCTTACTTTCACTATACTACTCAACAAAACCTGAGGTTGTGCAAGACGAATTAACTCAGTATGATATATTTGACATCCATATAGCAATAGGCATATAGTATTCGGATGGTTTTATCAATTGTTGCACTTACTCGCATCCTCTTATGGCATATTCTTGTTAGTGACTTAGTGCATACCATCTCTTTTTTTATACTCATTTTTAATATATTTTATATTTGTATGTTAAAATGACAAACTGATTTTAGTGTGTTTGAAAGTGCAGAATACCCGATTAAATATGAGTTGGTAATCTTTACTGGAACTGCGAAAGATATTGAAAAACAGAACGCACTATCTGATGCTATTGTTGAAGTCCTTCAAAATGAGTTGGGCCTTCCAGTTATCAATGGTAATCAAAACGACCTTGTACCTAGAAGACACATAATTGTCAAAGATGGACTACCTAACCATACCAATGATCATCAAACAGCTAGTGATAGGATTTCAACTCATGAAGAGGACAGAAAAATTGGCAGTAGATTTGAAATCTCTGCAATTTCTCTACAAAATCCTCTAACCATTGAGAGGTTGTGAATATCAAAGAAATATCTAAATCAGTGGCTGAGGAAAAGAATAGATTTAAGAAGGAAAGGCAATGCTGAGGTGCATGACTAACCATCTGTGTCTTGTAATGGCTGAACTTACAAGTAAAAGGATGCAGAGAAATTCATCAAAATAAGATCGTATATTAACAAAATTGATTGTTGAGTTCTTACCTGTTCCGTAATAATTTACCTTGCCTTTGCAATAATGAAAGATGATGCACATCAAAAGCCATAGTATTGGGAAACAACACGTGTCTACATATTCAAGACAGTTTTAGTCACGGGAAAATTCACTCACACTGGGTTTGAACCGTTGAAGTGCATTGAGGTGCGTGGTGTAGTGCCCATCTAATTATATATGAGTGTTAATTGAACTATTTCCCTTTCTGTGCAGAGACCCATCAGTGTTTTATAAATAATGACGGGTTGACTAAGTCTTCACAGTTAGTCCTTTTTCTAGCTCAACTAGGCATTGTTAATTCTGTCATGCCATACAGTCTTCAATCTTTTTTTCTCTTTCCAGTGCGGTACCAAATATGTACTAGTAACCAGAATTTACACATACTCGATATCTATCTTGTAATTTTGTTGTTGTACGATGTTGTATTTACTCTATTCATTTTTTATTTCCCTATGGAGAAACTAAATGCAGGGAAACAAAATCGATCAGTGAATTGTACAAAACTCAAAATATGTAATATAGAAATTAACTATAAGTTGGCAGAGGAGAAGAATCTAAAATGATTGGGTGCAGAATGAATGGAAATGAAACTGAATTGGAAAGTTCCACTTGCTTCAGATAGTAGCACAATCATCAACACAGACAATTTTGTATTATATTTTGGTACAAAGAAGCATCCTTGAAATGTATGCAAGATTTTCAATTTTAAATCCAACTCATATGTTTGACCTTTATAATCATTCCTTCTATCCAAATATGAAGAACTGAATGTGATCCAAGAATCTGATTGTTTTGTAGAGGAAGCAAAAGAGAAGTACAACCATAGAAATGGGTGGGTTTCTAGTTAAATTATTTTTTTTGCGTATGAAGAATAAGCCTTTTTGTTGTCGCAAGCAACTAACTTGGAGAGAATTCAGTTAAAAGTATTAGTTTTTGGCAAAGATTTTTATTATATATCCATTTTCCCATTAACATGACTCTGCAGCATGACCTATTTTTATGCCTAACTATTGATATCATGCATTTGTAATTTGAGATAATCTTTCAACCAGACATATTACATATGGTATGGTCTTATTGTTGGGGATTAAAGTGATCTGACTTGTTATGTTTCTTGATTACAAGACAAATACAATGTAATCCTCTGATCTGTTGGCCTGCTCTTTTGATGTGGTTTGACAAAATTATGATAAAAGTAATAGATGTCTGTTGTGGAGGTAAATCCCCTCTGTGGACAGAGGCGATCCCTACTAGCCCAGACTGGGTCTAGCAATAATCATTCATGCTATAGTGCAGGTTCCTAATTACAAATAAACCAACTAGCGATGTAGGCTTACCTGGAATCCAACGTTGTTTCTTGTAGAAGAGGTAGCGCTCCTGTTCCTTAGCTTTGGCAGATCACGATCCCCACGATCTCCGTGATAAGACACCTGCACACACGAGAAACAAAACAAACGCAAGCGTAAAATCCAGTAGATGCAACTACATGTCAGTCAAAAATGACATAACTCATCATCATAAACAACAACAAGAGTGGAACCATAACCAATAGTCGTTTATTATTAACCAATCAAAGGAAAATTACAACCATAGTTTTGACACTGAATTCTCCTTCGGAGGGTCGCCAGCAGAACACGTCTCGAAAAACCTGTCAAGGATGGGACAAACCTCTCTTTGGATCTTGACAATAGTCTCCTTGCTTAGATTCGGCCTTAAGGGAATTATGGAGGCTCTTGCAGCATAAGGCTCTTGGAAATTTGGGAACTTGAAGACTAGCTTGCCATGGAGATGGGCAAGCTTTTATAGATGGAGGAAGGGGATTTGGGATCCCTATAATCATGGGATTGGCCCTATCATCAAGGAAGCTTCCATGAGAGGTGGCAAACCACTTCCTCTCTATGGAAATCCGTAGCCAAACCTCCCAACTCAAGATAGATAGCAGTCCAGGAATTTTTTAGGACGAAACTTCCGCCATTTATTTTTAAAAAACACTCCTTAAATTGGCTGGCGCGAGTGCGACTCTGGGACAGAGCACCAATTGGCGTGACCTCTTTGAAGGATTTTCCCCATTGGTGCGGGTACTGAACTGGCTACCCGCACCAATGCAAAAAGGGCCATTTTTAGGGTTTTTCACAAGGAGATGTCTTCAGGGGGATGAAAGTACATGTTCAGGGGAATGCCATGAAATTATTTTCAAGTTATGTCACTACTCACAGGTCACAAAATGAGCCCTCAAATGTACGAGACAGGGATTGCAGGGACGGTGAAAAATTACTGTGTAACAGATGCCCCCTAAAGCATGAGGCCCGAGAGAGAGAGAGGGGTGAAATGCTTTACGAGAATGTGTCCAACTAAAAACTCCGCCGTCGGAAAACCCACGTGAAGAAGTACAACTGATGTATCAAATACATGATATATATGTGGTATGGGCACAACCATCCATAACAGAGTATACAATAATCTAGATCCAAGGCATGGGCGCAGCCATCCAGTGAGGATCGATAGATAGACTCAGGTATGGTCGCAACCATCCAGTAAGTGAGTCATGTAACCAATCATGATAATCCACAAAATCGCAACCTGGATTACAACAAACACAATCCAAGTTCTTGCGCTCCATCTCGACCCGAACACAGTACAAGTTCAAGCATGCGAATATGTGAGCTAAAGTCGAACATGCAAGAAGATCGTCTGATTACCAGCCAGTGATGAAAGTTGTTAACAGACGCGAGAGGTACCGCCATTAATGCCAATGGTCCTCAAGGTACTACAGGTACAATCTATGGCATGTGAAAAATGAGCTAACGTCGAACACCCGCATAATCACTCGATCGAAGGCCAATAATGAAAACCTCACGTCGAATGCGAAGAACCTGCCATTGAGGCATGCAAGCCCTAAGGTACCAGAAGGGAGTCTCTAGATCAGCTTCCTGGATAATGAGCTGAAGTCGACAGGAAGTGATGTTGATCGAAGGTGGGCCATAATGTTTCCCACATCATCGACACGAGACAGAGGAACATAATGTTTTTGTGAATTAGGATCAAATGAGAATCAGAGGGAGGTTGATATTTGCAGAGGTCAACTTCTCTTGAACATATAAACGGCACGACAATGAGTTTGGCAGCATTTGACATCAACGGATCAAAGGTCATGGCGACAAGGAAAAGAATAGATTAGAGGTCAAAAGGACCACCCAAACCCACGGAGGCAAGTGAAAATGAGATGAGATGTCACCAGCCCGACACGAATGCAAACAAGTGCCATGTTCAAGAGCGACATACTGCCGACATGACAATGATGTTGGTTCCATTTTTTCTCCACCATTCCCGGCGAGTACCTCTTTATTTTTACACAAGCTTGAAGAGGATACCATATGCTTGTCATATAAGTCCATCCTAGTACATTTAACGAGCCCTAGGAACTAGGAACTCGAATATCGTCATTACGACTGAATCCGATGTCATCAGGGTTTAACGAGTCTGACAAAGGAAGAACTCGGCGTCTTTTCATGTTTAGAGATTTTGAAAAGACAACAGAAAAGTAAACTCCAAAGGTCTCTTTTCGTAAATAGTTCCTCAGATCCAAAAAGGTAGAAAACAAAATCTGAGAAAACCTCCTAGTCGCAATAGGCTAGGGTATTCCTTTTTCGTAAATAATCTATCTCAGCCCAAAAAAGGGGTAAACGTATACTGGGTGGATGTCGTTTCGTGGCCACTTTAATGAGATCAAAATGGCAAGGGCCTCGGCAATCTTTTCATGTTTAGAGAGTCAGAAAAGAGCTGAAAGATGACTCCTCCTGGAGGAACGAGTGGTATAAAGGGTAGCTACTGGTTCCGGTAATGGTGGAACTGTTCAGAACAAGTAAAGGTTAAGAGGCTGGCTAACAAGACCACTCATCGCATTGGTTCCTCAGGAACGGGTAAAACAACCAAGTGAAGGCATATGATCGGCCAAGCAGATAGTGACGATGGAGTGAGAAAACCAAGGCTCATCTGGCAAAAACAGGTTGATAAAATGGCGATCACGAGAGGTAAAATGGGAAAGGTTTCATTTTTACACAAGCTTGAAATCAGAAAACTCTACTTGAAGTTGGTTTCATTTTACACAAGCTTGAAACAAAGATAAACTATGCTTGAAACCGATTTCATTTTTACACAAGCTTGAAACGGAAACAAACTATGCTTGAAAAAGTAAGCATGCCCCCAGCAAGGTGACTCAATTTGAGGTACATGCCCCCCAAGCTTCAATCCATATGTAAGGTAGATGGAGTGAAGGTTCAAATTACGAGATCAAGTGAAAGACTTGACTAGGATTTTACGAGATCTTATCAAAGACTCGAATTGAATGGGAACTTGTTTCATTTTTTAACGAGGCTGACACATTAAAAGAACTATCCTCAGGGACCATTGTTTCATGGTGTAAGGAGCTTGGCACAAGACAAGGAACTCTACTCTGACAACCTTGTTTCATTTTTTAAGGAGATTGACACAAGACAAGGAACTTTGCTCCAACAACCTTGTTTCATTTTTTAAGGAGCTTGACACAGGAAAAGAGCCATGCTCCGAAAACCTTATTTCATTTTTTAAGGAGCTTGACACAAGAAAAGAACCATGCTCCGAAAACCTCATCATAATGAACAAGGAGTCATCGCTTTCAATATTTCCACTCCCGATGGAAGGAAAACATCTTGGAAGTCAGGCCCCAATGCCCCCAGCACCTGATGCACAACGGCACTATCACTGGGTACAGGCATGGGGTAGGTAGCCACATAGTTGACCTGCGGTGGGGTAGATACAATGGGTGGATAAAAACCAGGAAGGGATGATGGCGGGCCAGCTGCCACATCAGGACCAAAGAACAAAATCTGATCAATGGTCACGATCCGTCCTTCATGTGGAAAACAGACCACACGAAAAAGGGAGGAGACAAGCGCTCCCATGGCATAGGTGTAATCGCGCCCCAAGAGCAAATTGAAATCCAAGGGGCTTGGAACAACCATCACATCCATATGGACGGTTTTACCTCCCAAAGTAACAGGTAACCTTGGTAGGATCCCTAATGGCTGACTCGTTCTTCTGTTAAACGCCAACAGATTCTGTGTAATAGGTGCAAGTGACGGCGAGCCAAAATCTTGCCAAGTAGTTGAGGATAGAACACTAATAGATGCGCCTTCATCTATAAAGGTGTTGGGTATGACCAGACCAAAAGCCTGTACTGTGATCTCGAAAGGCACATAAGACGGAAGGCGGTGTCCTGTGAATCGACTCCAATCAAAGGAAGTGACCAAACTACTCAGAGGGGCTACCATCGAACTGAGATGGTCTTCCCCTAGTGATACAGAAGAAGAAGGAGAATCCTCCACAACCTCCATCTCGAAGGTGGGAGGAGTATCCTCCGAGACCTCTGCCACGGGAGGCAGAGGAGCAGCTTCTTGAGGTATGGGGACAAGAGAATATTTCTCCAAGTCCGAGGAATCTGAAGAAACCAGAAGGACATGGGGGGTGTGAGGTCCACTCTCTACAGAAAAGACTTGGTGCACCACAGACGGGGCTAGCTCAACTGATCCCACAAACAATGGTTGGTCAGGGACGGATTCCTGAATTTGAATTTTCGAGAGAGTAGGATCGACCAAGGATGACTCTTGACCAATCATAGGATCAACTGGTGGAGGACTCAAAGAAAGTTGTTTATAACCAGCTAGAAGGCATGGTGTAGGACTGGTCAAGTTGTCCAAAACTCGCTTGGCTTCATCCATGTATGGACAAAGGTGAATGGCATGGTGCCCTTCACACAAATTGCAAGGATTGGTAATCTTACCCTGTGTCTTAGGAGTCTTACCAGCACCAGTTGAAGATGTGCCCCCAACTTGACTCCCGGAAGCCAAAGGCAACAGGGGGCAACCGTTGGACCATGCTTCAAGAACCTTGGGAATGCCAGGGCAGTCTTGAAGAAGATGGTCTCCCATGCACAACATGCAAGGGAACTTGACTTTCCGCAGAGGGTTGGGAGGTTTATCGACGGAAGGCTTCTTAGGCACAATAGCCGTAGAGCTAGCCTCTCCTTTATTAGACTTCTTCTTCTTTGTCTTCTTCTTCTTCTTCTTAACTACCTGGTTACTCGAATCTAGAATTTCACTAGGCGAAGTAGAAGAGGAGGACGTAGAAAGAGGCGAAGAAGGGGAGAGGTCCACCTTAGAATCAACATGATGTTGTTCAGGTGGAGGAACTGATTGAACAGTAGCTGAGACATTCAGAACCACAGAGGTTGAGAACAACCAAATGGGCAACCCAACAGTTAACCCAGGAAGGGACAACGTTGCCATATAAGGAGCACCAACATTTCCAAAAGGAGGAAAAGGACCCAGATTCCCATTGGAGGGGATTCCTTGGTTGGTGTATTCCGGAAAAGTTGCCATCGAAACAACTGAAAACCGCACACGGGCTACAAACCAAGGCACACAATCAAATAGCCAACAAGCAAATCTAAAAGGGCGTGTGATTGCAGGTGATTTATTTTACCACATTGAAACTTAGAAACTTCACCGTTTCATGTTTTAAGAGTCGAGAAACGGATAAAAGGTGACTCTATCACTTTCAGATTGGAAACAAGCGTAAAAGGACAAGCGCTTGATGATATTTTCAATTTTAATCAATCAGAAAAGATTGAAATGACTACTTTGGAACTCTAGGCAAAGGGTGTACCAGATATCCGTGAACTGTAATATACACCTTGGTTTCAAAATGAAAAAGAAATCAACCAAGGACTTAACGTACGTGCAGGCAATCTCCCCGAATGTTGTGTCCGGTGTATCACGGGTATAGGGTGGCAGACTCGGCTTCCTATGGATAAAGGATAGAAACCTAGTGGGGTCTCCCTTTATATACTCGACGGTACGGGGAGAACAAGTCCGTACTAGCGCTGTCTAAAGCCAAGAGGCGAACGACAGCTACTAGGTTTTAAGACGCCGGAACACATCTCTAGCCTAGACCTCTGAATATTTCGTTAATGTTTCAATGCTTCCTTAGGTTAATTGAATAAATTTTAGTGTTTATCTTCAATTACGTTTCAGTTTTCAAGCCCTAGCGAGTGTCATATGACAATCTCCTATATGCAGCTATATGAGAAAAGAAAACTTTTCAATTCGATGAATGTTATCTAGTTAAGGGAAGAGCTTCAAACAATGATGCAACCAACAACAACACTGTAAATGAATTTTTTCCAAACTAGATGACTTTCACTATCCAAAAGTAATTTCAAACATTCAACGATGCGAATAATGCAATGTAATCTATGCAAAATCCTCTTTTTCGAAAATTATGCAATTGTAATCTATGCACAATTTCCTTTTCTTTTCAAATGATAAGAATGCACTCAATGCATTTTTCGATGAAATGATAATCTACTTAATGCACGCTTTTAATAAAAGAGAATGCAATCAAAGCGATTTCTAGTTTTCGATCATTAAACAATGTAATCTAAGTTCAATGATGGATCTCAAAAATACTTTCCAATGCAATGTGATCTAATGCATTTTAACAAAAAGAACACTTTGAGATGAAAACTAAATAAACACGAATCTCTTAATGGAAGGACGAATGCAAAAAGGATGTAATCAAACACTAAGAATGCAATTGTTGTTTGAAACACTTTGTAATGAAATCCCTCAAAAGGCGACAAGACATATGAGGCCAAACACAAAGAGGACTTCCAAAGAAAAACATCAAAACAAGGCATTCATTCCCTTTTACATCAAACAATCATAGAAATAAGACATTTCAAACAATGAGCAATGTAATCTATGCTCATACAGTGAAAAGACCGGAAGAGAAAGACACACTGGTGAAGGATTTAGGGAAAAAGTCTCAATTTTCACACACCCTGAAATTGGCCCGACTTGTACATTGACAACAAGCGCCAACGCCTGAAAATGAAAAAACAAATAATTTCTCCCAACCAAGACCAGACTCACCACTTCAAGATGAATCTCCAAGACTTAAATGAACCATGTAATCTAGGCTCAAAGCAAGACAAAGCACCAAACGAATGTAGAGAAGCAATCACAAGGTTGACTGAACCGATAGAAACCAAAAACTCCCAAGGGAGGCTCGACACACAATAGCACCTAGATGACCTAGGGCTAGAATGCAAAAATCGATGGAAATGGGCAAACAACCAAAGGATGGAGGTAACAGTCAATCAATCAAGGCTCCAAAACACTCAAGCAGTGGAAAAATCAAGACCAAACACACAAATCAGGCTCAGGAAGCTCAGAACTGAGCAAACCCTAGTACCTCACAGGATTGGCACAACTGTGAGGCTGAAACTAGCACCAGAGATGAATTGGCGCGGGTAATACACAAGCAACCTACGCCAATGGGTGCGGCTGTCAAGCTAAAAAGCGCGCCAGTTGAGTTTCCTAGTCAAAAATAAAAAAGAGCAATCCAAAAAGCAGACCAGTGATGATCAAGCTATCAAAAAACCAAATTCACAGAAAGAACCAGCCCAAAAGAGCTGATCAAGCAAGGAGGATCAAGAATCGACCGAAAAATCAAGACAATGTTCCAAGTGTTCAGTTTACAAACTAAACCGGAGATTGACTGAAGCAGCTTTTATCTACTTCGCAATTGCAGAGCAAAAGCGTTTCAAAGGCTATCTGGCCAACTTCAGGCTCCGTCTATAGCTCATAAAACGAACGACAAAAAGCTAACGATACCCAGCGAAGTCGCCAATTTGTTGTGGAGGTAAATCCCCTCTGCGAATAGAGGCGATCCCTACTAGCCCAGGCTGGGTCTAGCAACAATCATTCACGCTATAGTGCAGGTTCCTAATTGCAAATAAACCGACTAGCGATGTAGGCTTACCTGGAATCCAACGCTATTGCTTGTAGAAGAGGTAGCGCTCTCGTTCCTTAGCTTTGGCAGATCACGATCCCCACGATCTCCGTGATAGGACACCTGCACACACGAGAAAAAAAACAAATGCAAGCGTAAGATCCAGTAGATGCAACTATATGTCAATCAGAAAGGACATAACTCATCATCATAAACAACAACAAGAGTGGAACCATAACCAATAGTCGTTTATTATTAACCAATCAAAGGAAAATTACAACCATAGTTCTGACGCTGAATTCTCCTTCGGAGGGTCGCCAGTAGAACACGTCTCGAAAACCCTGTTAAGGATGGGACAAACCTCTCTCTTCGAATCTTGACAATAGTCTCCTTGCTTAGATTCGGCCTTAAGGGAATTATGGAGGCTCTTGCAGCATAAGGCTCTTGGAAATTTGGGAACTTGAAGACTAGCTTGCCATGGAGATGGGCAAGCTTTTATATATGGAGGAAGGGGAGTTGGGATCCCTATAATCATGGGATTGGCCCTATCATCAAGGAAGCTTCCATGAGAAGTGGCAAACCACTTCCTCTCTATGGAAATCCGTAGCCAAACCTCTCAACTCAAGATAGACAGCAGTCCAGGAATTTGTTAGGATGAAACTTCCGACATTTATTTTTAAAAAACACTCCTTAAATTGGCTGGCGTGAGTGAAAATCTGGGACAGAGCGCCAATTAGCGCGACCTCTTTGAAGGATTTTCCCCATTGGTGCAGGTACTGAACTGGCTACCCGCGCCAATGCAAAAAGGGCCATTTTTAGGGTTTTTCATAACGAGATGTCTTCAGGGGGATGAAAGTACATGTTCAGGGGAATGCCGTGAAAGTATTTTCAAGTTATGTCACTGCTCACAAGTCACAAAATGAGCCCTCCAATTTGCGAGACGGGGATTGCAGGGACGGTGACAAATTACTGTGTAACAATGGCATCTCACATTTTTTATTTGAGATGGGCAATGGTTGGAGTAGAAATGTAATATACAAGTTGATGCTTCTTTTGTGGTTATTATTTTGAAACATTTACAGATCACTAAGCTTCCTTTATTCCTTCCATTTCAGTACTTGAATTCTTAGGTATTATGCTTTGTCAAACTTGTGTGCTTAGCTTATGGCAAGTGTAAGGCGTTCCTGCATTTCCTTCTAATAAAATGTTGAGCTCAAAAATGAGAAACCTATCAGTTTTCATTTACAATTGGAGATATATTTGATAGATGTAGAAAATTGTTAATTGCCTCAGAAGTTCATTTTTAAGTGATATAATTGATCTACACATCAGCCCTAATCTTTTAGGCCCTAGACAAATTTGAACTTATTTTATGGAAGGTGTTATCAACCTTTTTCTGCTTGTCCATATGCAAACTATTAAAATCCAAAGATAAACCATGATAAGATCTGGATATGTATTCATTTAAGCAGGAGTAAGTTTGTCACTTTAATGGTCACTTGCATATCAACTCTTCATTTATGTGTTTCTTGGTTTTTCCTTTTTAATTTCCAATTTTATATGCCTAACTATTGTTTGCTGACATGTTTTATCTTTAGTTCTATTAGTTTAGGGTGCCTTGGTTACCCAATCTTGATGTTAGGTTGTCATTTTGAAGTATTTCCAATTTACTGTGCTCTGTGCATGCTGCTCCAAGAGTCCTAAGTTCTCCTAGAAAAATTTTATATTTCTCTTATGATCACTATTCTATTATACCCATATTGAAATTTCCTAATTGGGTGCATAACAACTACAGAAATTGACAATCTCTATTGAATTTTCTAGACCTATTTTGTTTTGAAAATGTGTGCCTGGCCATGGAATAAACAGGGAAATATTATGTGGGTGTAAAGATGTTGGAGCTCTTATTGACAGTAGATTCTTTGTCTCTTGCTCCTATACTTTTCATGACTTATAACTCCTCACATAATTCTTTAAAGGGTGCTAGCTCATTGGAAGAGCACCTGCCATGCAGGGGGTTGGTGGTTCGATTCCACTGTACCCTAACATGAATTATTCAATGATATTGTTGATTTTTTTAATTAAATTTTTTATATTGATTTATTTTAATGGTGAGATATTTTTCTAGATTCATTGTTTTATATTGTCTCTACAGAGACAATAGATAAGATTAAATACATTGTCTCCATAAAGACAATATGTCTATTGTCTTTAATTCCAACTATTGTCTTTGGAGAGACAAAAATGAAATTGTCTCAAGTTAAGACAATTTACCCAGAAATTGTCTTGAAACCCCCCTTTGTGTTGTAGTGCAACTATTTTCTCTGGAGAGACAAAAATGAAATTGCCTCCGGAGAGACAAAAATGATTGTGTTATATATTGTCTTTATAGAGACAATGTTTTAAGACGATTTAATTTGAGACACCCGATTAAAGACAATACACAAGTTTTCTTTTGTCTCAAATTAAGACAATTTACCCAAAAATTGTCTTAAATATTGTCTTAAAACCCCCCTTTATGTAGTAGTGTTATGTGCTTCTTGGCTTACTAGCATTGTTGGAATAGCGACCAATTAGTGTATAAGTAGAGGCGGTGAAAAATAAGGAATAGAGGCGGTGAAAAATAAGGAATGAGGTTGTGGAGAATCTGCCCTTCAGACACATGTGCTGCTAATCCGATAAATGTTTGTATGTGGTTCATTCACAGAAGAACTCATTTCCCCGAGCATTTTAAACTAAGAATTGTAACTCTCATTTTTTTGGATTGAATTTTCATTTCACAGTTAGGTCAATGTCTCTTTCAATCGTGATTGGATTCCAATGTTCGATATTAAAAGGAGGATTCCATCCACTAGATATGAAAAGGATAATTCCATCCACTGGTTCAACAAATAAACCTATTCAAACTCATTCCAACACTCAATATTCTCCCTTGACGCCGTTATGGATTGTAAGCAGGAGTTGAATGAATTGCCTAGGTGCATACTTCACCTCTCTATTATGCTATGTGTGAATTACTGTGGATAAAATTGTCATATTGACATTGTTTTTACGTTGATCAACATACTTTAAATCGTTGATTTCTATGAAATTTTCAAATCGTTAATGGTCATAAAATTTATGAGCTGATAAAATTATTTTGGCATGAAGGAAACTGTAAAAGTTGAGATGGGGAGCTTAGTGAAGATTCAATTATAATACAATATACTAATAACTATCATTAATCTATGCCTTCTAAAATGAGTTTCCCTAAGGATATATGAGGTCTAATTAGGTCTAACAGCTCATATTTCGAACCTAATGGAGTTAATTAGGTCTTTATTTTCTTTCAGTAGTCTTAGTCTTTTTTTTATGACTGGTATATAATAAATTGTATGAATACTACATTCTGATTAGAAATATAAATTTCCATGTTAACTACATTGTTTATTCCTGTTTAGGATGTTTTAAGACAAAAAATGAACTGTTGGATTCCACT